>MU738230.1:37551-58129 GCA_026770625.1 Nicotiana glauca
ATGATAGGCTAAAATTGCAAAAGAATGTGTACAAGACCCTACTTTGGACGAGAATATATGAATATATATATATATATATATATATATATATATATATATATATATATATATATATATATATATATTATATTGAAAGTATTTTGTATATATGAAAATATACAGGAAAAAATTGGATATCAACAACTGCCCCTCTTTACCCGGGAATGATGAAAGAGTTATCGGGTAATGATATGATGGCCAATTTGACCGAACACAACGGTTTGAAGAGTTTGACCATGCTCTAGTTCCTGAGCTACCTATATATCCCTGGTTTTACAGGAATCAGACCATATGTAGTTCAGGATCCATCGGCGAAATATGCTAATAGAGGTTTTACAAGAACTGACGATGTAATCAGGTTAGGAAGGATAGTTAAGGTATAATCAGGGCTTCAGGAACTGGAGTGGGATCGTTCCTGCTGAGACGGCTGTTGATAGCCGGTTTACCTGCAAATGAACAATACAAATGTATATGTTGCAAAGTTTAAACATGGTGCAAGTTCCCGTTGAACCATAAATGCTGTCTTTGGACGGTTAGGATGACGTCCTTAGACCATGACGTCCTGGGCCATGAAACGTATATTAAAGGATTTGCAGGCTATGAAATGATGTTTTCGAGCTATGAGAATGATGCCTCTGAACCATGATTCCTTTGAATAATTATATGCATGAGATAAAAGTGGGGTCCTTAGGCCATGGCATGGCATTCTCAGGCTATGAAAATGGTGCCTCCGAACAATGATGCTTTTGGACAATCTGGCGATCTTTCAGCCCATGAGATGCAAAAGGTGGTGATCTTTCAACCCATGCAATGCAATAAGCGGCGATCTTTCAGCCAAATGCAAGGCAAATAAGTGGCGATATTTTAGCCGATACAGATGTAAATAAAAGTGGCGATATTTCAGCCAATGCAAGATGTGAATAAGGGTGGAAATCTTTTAGTCGATGCGAGACGTAAAGATAAAGGGTTGCGATATTTCAGCCATACAAGATGGAGGTAGAACTTAACCTCGAAAGGCAGAATAGTACACTTATGCAATGCAAGAAATGCAAGATGTAGGTAGAGCTTAACCTCAGAAGGCAGAACAGTAGCCTTATGCAATGCAAGAAATGCAATATGGAGGTAGAGCTTAACCTCGGAAGGCAGAATAGTAGCCTTATGGAATGCAGGAAATACAGATGGAGACATAGCTTAGTCTCGAAAGGCAGAATGGTAGCCTTATGCAATGCAGGAAATGCAGATGGAGATAGAGCTTAGTCTCAGAAAGCAGAATTGTAGCCTTATGCAATGTAAGAAATAAAAGGCGAGTAATAATAAAATTTCTTAGCTGATTGCGATATTGCGGCTGCTGGGGACATTGTGCATGGATTGCAATTGTAGATAAGTGACAGTTCTGAGAGTCGTATTGTTGAAAAGTATGGGTGTATAAATGTATTCGGTAATTTTGTTACTCGGGTGCCTGCATCCAAAGAAAATCGTGAGTTTTGTAAAGGGGGAGGGTTAGTTCGTATCCTCGCTAATTTTTCTTGGCTTGCTCGGCTCTGCTTTGGTGATACTGTATGTTTTCATGGGGTAGCGCCATTAAACAAAGCAATTTTGATAATAGACATGCATGGTTTAGTAAAAATAAATATATAAACGAAAATAGTTTGCTTAAGATGAACCGACGACTGCGACGTGGTTCAAGACATTGCAACCTCTATTGCTTCGGAATTTTGAGGGTCCACCTCAAAATTCTGCCCCAGTTTACTGGGTTGCTGCTTCTGACGGCTGCGTGTGATAAATGGCTGAAACCAACTTCATAATTTTGAGGGTCCTCCTCAAAATTTTGCCCAGTTTCCAATAACGGGGGAAATGAAAATTTTTATTGAATTGTGACCGAACTTATAAGGCTGCCTACGTATCCCCTCTTAAACGGGAGTCAGGTCAGGCGTAGTTCAAATTACATCATAAAGAAAATCATAAATGGTTACACACAGTATCGCTTCACTGCATCTGAATTGATCGGCTTCGGCCAAACTTCTCCGTCCATTTTTGCAAGTATGAGGGCTCTTCCTGTTAGAACCCGGTGAATCGTATGAACCCTGCCAGTTGGGAGAGAACTTCCCTTTGGTCTCATCCTAATGCGGGAAAATCTTCTTTAACACTAGTTGCCCCGGTGTAAACTGTCTTGGTTTGACTCTCTTGTTGAAGGCTCAGGACGTTCTGTTCCGATAAAGCTGACCATGGCAAACTTCATTCATTCTTTTACCATCTATGAGGGTTAACTGTTCGTAACAACTCTTCACCCATTCCGCATTGTCGAGTTCTACTTACTGTATGATCATTAGGGAGGGAATTTCTACCTCGGCGGGAATGATCGCTTTTGTACCGTAAACTAGCATGTATGGAGTTGCACCAGTTGATGTGCGGATGTGGTACGATACCCCAATAGAGCAAATGATAACTTCTCGTGCCACTTCTTATGCTTCTCTACCATTTTCCTCAGTATCTTCTTAATGTTCTTGTTGGCGGCTTCTAAAACTCCATTCATTTGAGGCCTGTAAGTTGTAGAATTCTTGTGTTTGATCTTGAAAGTTTCACACATATATTTCATTAAGCCACTGTTGAGGTTGGAGCCCTTATTAGTAATGATTGACTCTGGAATGTCGAACTGACAAACGTTGCTATCGCGGACAAAGTCTTCCACGACCTTCTTAGTTACTGCTCTGCAAGACGATGCTTCAACCTATTTGGTGAAATAATTGATTGCTACTAGGATAAACCTGTGCACGTTTGATGCAGCAGGTTCGATTGGTCCGATAACATCCATTCCCCAAGCGGCAAACGGCCATGGTGAGATTGTTGCATTAAGCTCATTTGCAGGCACCCTTATCGTGTCTGCATGTATCTGACAACGATGGCACTTTCAGATGTACTGGATGCAGTCTGATCCATAGTCATCTAGAAATAACCTACCCGGAGTATCTTCTTAGCTAAGACAAAACCGTTCATATGTGGACCGCAGGTCGCAACATGAATTTCTTCTAATAGTTTAGATGCTTCCCTTGCGTTGACACATCTTAGCAATCTCAAATCCGGAGTCCTCCTATACAGGATTCCTCCACTATGAAAGAAATTGTTAGATAACCTCCGAAGTGCGCTTCTGAGTGGGATTGGCAAGCTCTGGGTATTCTCCTTTTGCCAAGTATTCCTTGATATCATGAAGGCAAGGTTTTCCATCTACTTCTTCTTCGACATGAGCACAGTAAGCTAGCTGATCATAGATCTTTACAGGGACAGGATCAATGAAATTCTTGTCTGGGTGTTGTATCATGGACGATAGGGTAGCCAATGCATCGACAAACTCATTTTGAACTCTGGGAACATGCTGGAACTCTATCTTTGTGAACCTCTCTCTCAATTCCTATACGTGACATAGATAAGGGAGTATCTTGGAGTTCTTGGCCGCCCATTCTTCTCGGACTTGATGTATAAGCAAGTCTGAATCCCCAATCACTAGCAATTTTTGAATGTTCATGTCAATGGCCATTTTGAGCCCTAAGATGCAGGCTTCGTACTCGACCATATTGTTAGTGCACAGGAACCTAAGTTTAGCAGACACTGGATAATGCTGGCCAGTTTCTGATACTAGGACTGCTCCTATGCCAATTCCCTTGAAGTTTGCTGCTCCATCTAAAAACATCCTCCAACCATCATAGGATTCTGCAATATCTTCTTCTATGAATGATACCTCTTCATCTGAAAAATAAGTTTTCAGGGGTTCGTATTCTTCGTCCATGAGATTCTCGGCCAGGTGATCTGCTAGTGCCTGTCCCTTAATTGCTTTCTGAGTTACGTAAACAATGTCGAATTCACTCAACAGGATTTGTCACTTGGCTAGCTTGCCAGTGGGCATAGGCTTTTGAAAGATGTACTTCAGCGGATCCATTCTTGATATGAGGTATGCAGTGTAGGCACAGAAATAGTGCCTCAACTTTTGAGCTACCCAAGTCAGAGCACAACAGGTGCATTCTAACAGAGAATACCGGGCCTCGTACGGGGTGAACTTCTTGCTAAGATAGTAGATGGCCTAATATTTCCTCCCTATTTTATCACGTTGCCCAAGAATACAACCGAACGCTCCATCCAATACTGCAAGGTAGAGTAGTAGGGGTCTACCTGGTTCGGGCAGAACCAAAACTGGCGATGTTGACAGTTACTCCTTGATTCTGTCGAAGGCTTTCTGAAAATCATCAGTCCATTTGGTAGCAGCGTCCTTCTTAAACATATTAAAGATCAGCCCACATATGATAGTGGATTGTGCTATGAACCGACTGATGTAGTTGAGTCTCCCCAGGAAACTCATCACGTCCTTCTTGTTCTTTGGCGATGGCAATTCTTGAATAGATTTAAACTTTGAGGGATCCAGCTCTATCCCTTGGCAACTTACAATAAATCCAAGCAGTTTTCAGGCAGGAACCCTGAATGCACATTTTGCGAGATTCAGCTTCAAGTTGTACCTTCTCAGTTTGTTGAAGAACTTCCTCAAATCTTCCATGTGATTAGTGGCTTTCTTGGACTTGATGATAACATCATCTAGATATACTTCAATCTCCTTGTGTATCATATCATGGAAAATGGAAGTCATGGCCCTCATGTAGGTGGCCCCAGCATTCTTTAACCCAAACGACATCATTTTGTAAAAATACATCCCCCACGGCGTAACGAAAGCCACTTTCTCAGCGTCTTCCTCATCCACCCATATCTGATGATACCCAGCAAAACAATCAATGAACGACTACAGGTCATGCTTAGCGCAGTTGTCAATTAGAATGTGTATGCTCGGCAAGGAAAAGTCGTCTTTAGGACTGGCCCGGTTGAGGTCTTGGTAGTCGACGTAGACTCTAACCTTCCTATGTTTCTTCGGTACTGGCACAATATTGGATAACCTTGTCGGATACCCTACTACCCTGAGAACCTTAGCTTTGACTTTCGTAGTAACTTCTTCCTTGATTTTCAAGCTCATATCGGGCTTGAACTTTCTGAGCTTATGCTTTACCGATGGACAGGTCGGATCAGTCGGCAATTTATGTACCGCAATAGATGTACTAAAACCAGTCATGTTTTCATATGACTAGGCGAATATATCCTCATACTCCTTTAAAAATTCTGTTTACTCTTTTTTTTCTGATAGTGACAGATGAACACTGATGCGAGTTTCTTTGACATTTTATGCATCTCCCAGGTTAACAACCTCAGTCTTGTCCAGGTTGGACTAAGGTCTATTCTCAAAATCCTCAACCTGTTTAACAACCGCTTCTGGTATTTCATCTTCTTCTGAATCTATATCGCTTGTTGCATTGTCTCGTTTCAAGTCATAGTTATCGATTTATCAAGATAAGTAATAGTAATGTTATGTAAATAAAGTAAATGAGAGAAAGTAATAAGAGTAAGATTTATAAGAAACCGAAGCTCTTTTTATAAATTTCATAACAGTTTTGAACATTGGAGCTCTTATTTCAAAATTAAAAATGCGAAAAAAAAGTTGACTAGCAAAAATAAAGATAGTGCATGGTACTTTGTTCAGCATTGCTACCCCGAAGCTTTCCGGGGTCTGGTGGTTCTGACGGTCTAATTATTGAGGCATACTCCTTGGCTTACGGCTTGTATGGAAGGGCCTTCCTCCCACTCCTCCTTGAAAATGACACAACAATCCATGTCATCATCTTCCAAGAACAAATCGCTGCCAGTGCCTCCTCTTCGTCCGACCCATATATAACATCGGCTGGCTAGAAAGTCTGCTCTAGGCGAGGTATCGGCTGCTCTAGTGGATAATAAGGTCTGTGCCATGGTGGCGACTATTCATTGAACTCTTTCCAGGTACCATGTTTCTTCAGCTTGATAGGCTTAGTGATCCCTTGGAGCTTCTTGCCAAGTCCCTTGCTAGGTTCATATCCTCTCCAGTTCAGTATGCTTTCAATTTTGTTGTCCCACCACTTTTCCTTATCAACGGAGTTGACTCACTCGATGTGGTGGTAGGTTTTCCCACCTATCTTCCTTCTTCCTCCGATTGTTAGGATGGTCTGGCGACTGTATATGGGATTGCTACCGTCGCTATGAATAATCACCTCTTGATGATTCCACTCAAATTTTACTATCTGATGTAGGGTTGATGCTACAGCCCCAACGCACGAATCCAAGGTCGTCCCAGAAGTAAGTTGTAAGATGCATGCACGTCTATCACTTGAAAGTCAACATCAAACCAAGTAGGCACCATTTGCAGACATAAGCTAATTTTTCCAATAGTGGACCTTTGGGGACCATTGAAAGCTTTGACGTTGATGGCCCCATCCTTGACCTCGTATAGGCTCTTTCCGAATGTCCTGTGAGTCACCAATGGACAAATGTTGAGGCTGGACCCTCCATCAATCAAGATTTAGGTGATGAAATAATCCTCGCACTGCACAGTGATGTGCAGCGCCTTGTTGTGGCTCAAACCTTCTAGTGGCAACTCATCTTCATGGAAAGTGATCTTGTGACTCTCTAATACCTGCCCCACCATGTTTGCCATTTCTCCTCCGGTGATGTTGCTTGGTACATATGCTTCACTCAGCACCTTCAATAAGTCATTCTTATGTGCGTCAGAGCTTTGTAGCAGAGCTAAGATAGAAATCTGGGCTGGTTTTTTGTTCAACTGATCAATGACTGAATACTATTTGGCTTGTATCTTCCTCCAGAGGTAGTCGGGCCCAGCTTCAGTGATGGCTGGCCATCCAGGTGCCTGCTTACTCGACTCAGCCAAGTGTTCCAGAGTATAAACCCTGTCGGTCCTGGTCATACCTTGTACCGCAACTGCTTCTCTGAACTTGGCTTTCCCTTTCCTCCTTGCCTCGGCTGTGTAATCCCAAGGGATGGCCTTTGTATGGAATGGTTTTATGGATGGCATTGCTATTGGAATGGGTACCCCTGCCATGGAAGGTAACACAACAACCTCAAATGGCGCAGGTGCCTTTGGGGACCCAAACTCGACCTCAATAGGTGTTGTCATCTTTGCAGAAGAAGGCGCTTCGAACTCAAGTGGTATGGACATATTCACCTCGGCGTTCCCAGAAGGCTGGATCTGGACCACAATCGGATTAAGGGTGATTGTTGGTTTCTTTGTCTCATCACCTTCTATGATTAACCTGATCGATACTTTGGGGTCCCAATCATCGTCTATGTCAATCATGTAGATGCCTCCACCTTTGTGGTTTGGTAGAGGGATATTGCGGACATTCGGAGCAGGCTCCTTTGCCACGATGATCTTGTTGTCAATCAAAGCCTGGATCTTATCCTTCAGGGTACGACATTCATCAATGATATGCCTTTTCATGCCAAAATGGTATGCATATATTTTATTTGGGTTGACCCATTGGGAAGGGTTTCCGGGGTTATACCAGGAATGGGGGTGGCATAACCAGCGGCCTTGAGCCTTACATATAACTGGTCGATTGGTTCGGCAATGGTGGTATATTGTTTGTGAGGTCTACGATCGAAATTTGGTTGGGGTCTAGGAAAGCTTTGGCAAGTGGGAGGTGATTGATAATGAGAGGGTTGAGCATTGTAGGCTTGGTAGACATGTGCGGGTTGAGAATATCTGGGTGAAGCAGGTTGGTATGTAGGAGGTGGAGGTGATTGGTAAGTAGGTTTTGGAGCTTGGTAAGAGGGCGAGAGTGCTTGGTAATTTGGGGTAGGTTGATATGTGAGTGGAGGTACTAGGTAAGTTTGGTATTTATTGGGGACTTTGTTCTCTGTGCAACCATCACGACACCTACATCCCTCTTCTTGGATGTACCACCAGACTGTAGAGCCTTGTTGGTGGCCTACCAAGCTTCGAAGTTTGTGACCATACCACTTTTGATTCGTTCCTCGATCCTGTCCCCTAGCTTGATAATGTCGGAAATTTTTTGGCTTTCAATCAGCATCAACCTTTCATAGTACCGTGGGTCCAGAGCTCGGACGAAAAACCTGTTCATTTGTTCTTCTTCTAAAGCTGGTCTGACATTAGCAGCTTCTGATGTCCAACGAGTAGCATACTCACGGAGTGTCTCCGTAGGTTTCTTCTTTAGATTTTGGATATAGAACACATATGGCGCATTTTCCGTGTTGAACCTGAACCTGTCCATGAAATTGAACGCCATACTTACCCAATTCGACCACTTCTTCAGGTCTTGGCTGATGTACCAAGATAGAGCATCTCCCTTCAGACTTCTCATAAAAAGCTTCATGTGAATCTTTTCGTCCTTTCCTACTCCGACCAACTTATCACGATATGTTCGCAGATGAACTCTCGGTTCCCCTATACCATGAAACATCTCGAACTTAGGAAGTTTGTGCCCCTCGGGCAGTTTGACATCGGGTTGAATGCAAAGATCTTCGTAATTTAGCCCTTCAAACCCCTTACTTCCCTCGATGCCTTGAATTCTGCTAGTCCGCTTCTTGAGTTCTTCTGCCAGATTCCTGATAAGCGAGTCTTTATCATCAGACTCGGGCATGTTTAGAATCGGTTGAGTAGGGTGCGACACAGTTTCCACATAGATGGAGGTGTTATGGTGAGGATAAAAATGTTCATTTGTGGAGTTCACAGGTTCCAAGATGAGCAGTAGAGTATTGTTGGATATGTGGAAAGTGTTGCAGTAGTGGTGTGGATCGGGGTAGTTTTGTGGTTTCGGGATATTTTGTGGAGGTGTGGGGTTTTGAGTGTTTGAAATGTTGACATCTGGGGTGGTGAGGGAAAATGGCAAGCTTTCTAAGTTCCGAACTTGGTCCAGCTCTTCTTGAAATTTCAACAACTTCTGCTCGAGTTGGGAGGCACTTTCCTTGGAAAATTGAATACCCTGAGTAACCTCTATATGTTCGACTGAGTTTTCCTTCCTGGTGTTGCTCAAATCTTCTATTTTTCACTTGTTCCTATTTCTGACGGGACTAGGAGGAGGAGCGGGTAGAGGGCCCTTGGATATTGTGGAGTATGATGATGCCAGAGTGCATGAACTAACCTTTGGGGAAGGGATTAAAACAAGAGTATAAACAAAAAGGTAGCAAGTTAGTGCGGTTTATAACAAAAAGATGTTGCAATATTTAAACACATAGTGCGAGAATGTAAATCACGTCCTAATTTGGGAGCCTCGTTGTGCCCTAGGTAGGCCTAGCGACTAGTTGATTTGGAGAACTTATAATTCTAAATGCCTCATTTTATTGATGAAAATAAGACGAATCGCAAAACGACACTAAAATAGTAGAAGATAAAATGCCACTAATGGCCATTGGCCTTATTACATTTAAAGCAAAAGAAAAAGGAACTCTAACTACTTGGTCCTAGAAGGACCCTCCTCAGATTCGGCATCTTTGGCTCCATCAAACAACTTCACCAACTCACAAAGTCCTAGGAACAAGTAGGCTCTGGCTAGATGTCCACCTTCAACCCCTTTAGCCTCTTGACAATCTTCAACCCTTTTGAGAAACTTTCTTTCTAGTCTCCAGGAGGGATGGTAGATTTCCTAGATATTTTCGAATGAGAGTCTGGTCGCTGGAATGAAGATCTTCCCACCAATTTAGCAATTTCAGGTGGATGTTGGTGACCATACCGAATATGGGGACTTCGCGCCTTATTTCTGCAAAACAAAAGTGTTAGGCCCTTACCCCCACCAGACTCGACTATTTAAATATCAATAATTTGCATAAGCAACATTTAGTTCTCCAAATAAATGCACATAACGTGATGATGTCCGTTTGGGTTTTAAGGAAACCCAGTGGACTTTGGACAAGGCTATTCTTAAAGAGTCATTATGCGGACGACATAACTGACTCGGCTAGGTTTGACCATGATGCATGCACAATTTAAACAGATTAGGGTTTCTATGTAGTTTTAGACTGGTACCCTTGGGCGGACAACTCAAGGGGGAAAGGCACGGAACCGTTGACTACACCGTTGATCGACTGATTTTACCGCAAATACGCCTTTGCCAAAGGCACGAGTGGAAGATGATGTTGAAAATACAGTTACAATGATTGAACAAGTTGTCATGTATTTGCACATTCATGAAAATAAGAATTACAATAATTGCTCATAATTACAACAGTATTAAAGGAAAGCGGTAAAAGAAAAGAAATAAAGAGACAAGTCTGTTTCGAAGTAGAAGAGGGAAATAAATACTTAAAGGCATTAAAAAGACATATAAAGAAGCATAAAGTCACAAATAACATGAATTGGTAAGAGTCTTAAAGAAATCCCCAGCAGAGTCGCCATGCTATCAATGCCCCCTTTTTCTCGCGAAATTGGGTTTATGATATTTGGGTGGACAACTCGTTTCCTTTTGGGAATTGGGTTTGAAGAGTTGGAGAGTCGCCACCTAATGATTAAGTGCATTAGGACACTAAGGAGAATTTGATTTGGAAAATCAGAGATTAGGTAAGGGCTAGAAATTATCTCGAAGGGAAGGTTTAGGCACCCCTCAAGATCCACTAGTGTGGTTCCTGACCATGCTATAATTGTGACTTTAAGTGCAAGTGACAAGTGAACAAACAAGAATTGCAAATACGATATAGTTTTCATATAACAGTTGCAAGTAACTGAAGTAAAAGAAGTTGAAGTTTGGGGAAGTAAGCAGTTTTAAAAGCTCTAAAAATAACCAAGTAAAAGGGAGGGGTTTTCACATAATTGATGCAAGTAAATGGAGTAAAAGAGGTTAAAGAAACTGAAAATTGAACAGTTTTTGTTTTTAAAAATCCGAAAAAATAAACAAGTAAAGGGAAGGGGGTCCTAGGTTTATAAATAATATGGATCATCCCACACAACACCCGGTAACTGTTTATACATGTGGTGTTATCGCATGGTCATCATATCCATATTCTACCCTTCCCACACTGCTAAGGTGTTTAAAACGCGCATGTTGGTCACAAAGCTTATTGCGTGCTATTATCTGTCCCATTCTATAAGTCCCGGAGTGTGTTTAGAACTACTAATCCTACAAGGTGAGTACCAGGCTGAACCCCTAGGTTTTAAAGGATAAAATTCTAAACGACAAGTTGAGAAACAGTTAGGACTTGCACATATGGGGTACACATAAATAGTTATATGGCTCATATATCCCTCCACAAATAAGGAGTGCAAATAGCACGTCTCAAACACAACGAAAGTCTCAGATTCAGAACCTAAACATGAGTTCTAGATATGAAAATAGTGGTAAACAACAGGTTTTAATGAATTCCAGAAAAATGATTGATTGGTTTGAAATCTATATTTGTAATAAACAGGCGGTGCATAAATAATTAATTTTTTGATTTTAGCAAACATTAGGCCTAGGGTTTGCCAAGGCATCTTATTTTGAAGAAATCAGTGAAATGCAGGTCTTTAAACTTGGTTTTAAAAGACATGTGATGAGAATAAAAATCCTATAGGCATGGTGTCTAAGAATACAAAGACATCATATTGAAGATGTAGAAAGTTTTAGGTTTTAGGAAGAGAATGCAGAAAATCATTTTTAGTTGTTGCAACATATTTTCAGTGAGATTATTAACTACCCAAAAGATACAGGAGTTCGATTTTGTTTAATTATTGAGCCTAAAACATGCTTTCTAGGCGTCCAATTGAGTAGTTAGCCCAAACTTTAAAATATAGACATGCTGAAAATAGATCCTAAAATACGTGGTTTCTGATGCAAATAATGATAATACACCTAAGAACATGATATCTACATATGAGTTATGCATGCGGAGATAGCATTTAAAAAAGAAGAAGAAGTTATTTAACATTATTTCTAATGAAGCATGTAGTTAACATCGTTAATATCTAACATGGATCCCTAAATGGACATGGATGTGATGAGATGCATATATGAATAGAACTTAGAAAACATGATATCTAATGCAAACATGTCCTACAGAGGATCTCTATTGCGCACAGAGGTGAAGTAAATCCTAAATCATGTTTTCTACCCAAAATTATACTAAACATGCATTATCCCCACCCTTTTCACTATCCAGCCCTGACATATTTTAAAAATAATTATTACAGACCAATATTGCCTAAATTGCACAGCTGAATAAAAGAAAAATCAAGAAGCAATACTATAGAAGGCCTAACACTAGGCCCAAAGTACCAGATCCACTTTCCATATGCCATGGCCTTCCAACCCAAGGGTGTCATAGTCTCTAAAGACCTTAGAAGATACTGGACAGTGCTCGCACCCAGGCACCCTAGCAAGGGATGAGTAAGTGTAGTGTAGAAGGACAACCTTGTGTGTCAGAGTTCAATGGGTACTCAGAGGTCCCCAAGGTAGTGCTCACTCAAAAGGGGCAGAACCTAGAGTCTAAGAGTAGTGAGGAGGTGCTTGGAGTTTAAAGAGAATTTAAGTTGAAAAGAGTAATTGAGACAACAACTTTGAAAAGATGATTTTAGAAAATATTGAAGGATTTTGGTAAAACAGTTTATCACAGAGAGAGGCAATACAACTGCAGCCAATAGGTAAAGAACTCATTAAAGAGCAAACACAAACAGGGGTAAGGGATTGGGGACAGATAACTTTGATATCAGCGTTTAGATAGAGTTATAGTTTTCACATAGTTACCACATAGTTGTCACATAATAGCACAGATTAATAGGATCATGATTACATAATACTTAAGTAGCAAGAGAGGCGGGTTTTAAGAACATAATGAGAGAAAGTAACAACAATCAGGTCAGAGTGAGAAACATTAACCCATGAACACATAAGCATACTAGAGTCTCAAAATGAACTAGAGACATATCAAACTCAAAGAAAGGGAGTGATATGGGTGTATTAATGACATAATCACAAGGAACCATATGGAAAACAAGATACACATTTAGACTTAACAAAGAGGAAGACATGATAGGGGTTAAGCTAGTTACATGGTAAGCAGTGGAACCAAAGGATGAAACACATAAGGAACAGTAAGTAAGTAGACAAAAACTAGAGCATATTGTGTATAGATGATATAAAGCTAAATCAGAAAAACATACCAGTTAGATAATAGAGAACAACAAAGTGCTGGAGATAGCAAAGCAGTAGCAGTATACAGGACAAGGAGAACAACAATAAAATAGTAATATGGAGGATGAGAGCAGCAGTAGTATGCAAAAGCACAAGAGCAGTAGAGATTACTCAGTCTTGGGTGTGTTTGTGTGATCAGTGACCTCAATGTCAACTTTTGTGTGTGTATGTCAGTGTCTTTGTTAGTGTGAATCTCAATGTGTTTGTAAAGAGGGAAGACACGTCTTTATATAACTTTGAAAACAAGCACTACATAGGCAAATAGTGCATAAACATGGAAAAAGCAATCAATTAGTGTCAATTAAGACAACTGAACTTATTTAATTAAGGAGTCTAGTTCAAAAGGTTAGTCAAGGCAGAATAAGGAAAAGAAATCAATTCAGTAAGGCTAATTAGGGCAATGAAACCACATAGTGCATAAACAAGGCCAAATACTTAGTGAATAATTAAGGAAAGTTGAAATAACAGTGTATTTATAAAGTAAAAATGGGGTATCAGTTTGAAAATCAACCAAGAGGATCCCATATCCAATTGTAATCACAGGGAATCCAAAGTAATTAAGGAAAGCATCACATAAATATAGAAATAATTCAAAAATTGGTACAAAATTAAAGAAGGAATACATAAGATCATGTATTTAAGGGAAATTCACAAGTACAGGATTTTTACACAAAAGGATCAGCACAAATCATCAAGTAAACAACTAGTAGGGTAAAGGTCAGAATTATCAAGCATTTAAATAGTAGTCACATGATTAATAGGAAGAGATATTCATAGAAATCAATAGGAAAAGGTCATAGTAGTGAATTAAACAGGAGTCACAGAGAACACATAAGTGGACACAATTCAGTAACAAACGAATACACATAATAAAGATTAACCTAAAAATTGGGGTTTCAGCATAACAATTAAGGTAACAAGAAAGCATAAAATAACCGCTTAAACACAGTAGAGATGTTTAAAAAAAATCAAAGGAAAACTATTTTGAGAACATGGTCGAGAAACCCTAGTTCTTGAAATTGTTAAAAATAGAATTTTCCGAAGAAAAACATGAAGAAACTTCATAGCATCATAAATATAGAACGGATATTAAAAGAAAAACCCAAAATACAGAGTCTAGGGTTTCGCGAAACCCAAAAAAGAGGGCAAACATCATGAATTGCATAGATTTAGCCAGAGAGACTGCAAACTTACTCAAACGGTCGGGGGTTGGCCGAAAAATGGCAAGAGACCCATAGGAGGTGAGTGAACTACTCCAGGTTCATATGAAGAGCCTACGATATCACTGAGTGGTTGAGAAATGGGTAGATGACCAAGAGATAGTGAGGAGCCATAGGTTCCGGTGAGAAAACCGATCGGAAGAGGTGAACAGACCCCGTCGGAAGGGAGAAGCCAAGGGGGCTTCTAGAGAGTAATAGAGAGATAGAGAGAGAATGAGATATAAGGAGAGATGAGGAGTCTCGAAAATGAGATGGGGGGAAGGGGGTAGGTGAGGGTATAATTATGGAAAGAGGGATCTGGGCCGTTGATTTTATTTGATCAACAACTCAGATTAATTCGAAACTGGGCCGAGTTAATTTAGGGATTGGGCTGGTCCAGTTCGAGACACAGATTGGGTCAATTAGGGGATCAATTTGGCTACAAATTAAATGCAAATGAGGCTAGTTTTTAAATAACCAGTTTCCCTTTTATTTTATAAAAATAGTAAACATGATTTTGAAATTAAATTCAAAGTACTGAATCAGTAACTAATATATAAATACTAATTTAAAAATATTGGAACCAATTTCATAATTATAAAATGCTATTAAGTCTTAAAATAGGCTAGAATTGCAATTATATGCAATTTAGCTTTAAAAATGCCAAATAAAAAAAATATATAAAAATTAATTTAACTATATTTTGGTATAAATATGGGAATAAAATAAATTATTCACCAAAATTGATGATTTCGGGAATAATTGTTGATTTTGTACTGCTAAAATGGACAATAAATTGATTTTAAAATCTTTTAAAAATTGGAAAAATACTAAAACTCTTGGGCATGCTTATATATACGTATATATGTTATTTTGAAAGTATTTTCTATGTATTAAAATATACAGGGAAAAATTGGGTATCAACAGTCGTTCTTGCGGCTAGCCGAATACTAAATCGAGTACCCCATAGAAAAACACAATCCATTCTATATGAAAAATAAAAAGGAAGGAAGCCCAACTTGAATTATTTTAAAGTGTCGGCTGTTTGGCAAAAGTGCAAGTTCCTAAACCCAAAAGGGTAAAAATAGGACCAAAAATAGTTGATTGTGTTTTCATAGGATATGCGACTAATAGTAAAGCATATCGATTTTTGGTTCATAAATCAGAAAATCTCAACATTCATAATAATACGGTTATAGAATCAGATAATGCTGAGTTTTTTGAAAATATATATCCGTATAAAAAGGAATATGAGTCGACTGGTGAAGGATCTAAATGACCTCGGAAAGAAACAAAAGAAAGTAAACTTAACCAGGAGGATCCAAGACGTAGTAAACGTCAAAGAACGTCTACTTCATTTGGACCAGATTTTGTGACTTTCTTATTGAAAAATGAGCCTCAGACATTTAAAGAAGTTATGTCTTCTTCGGAATCAATTGTTATGGAAAGAGGCATCAATAATGAAATAGAATCCATATTGAACAACCATATATGGGAATTGGTTGATCTTCCTCCTGGAAATAAACCGTTGGGTTCTAAATGGATCTTTAAGAGGAGAATGAAAGATGATGGCACTATTGACAAATATAAGGCAAGACATGTGGTCAAAGGGTATAGACAACGAGAAGGTCTTGACTATTTTGATACATACTCTCCAGTTACAAGAATTGCATCCATACGGACATTAGTAGTGTTAGCTGCAGTTTATGGTCTTCAAATTCATCAAATCGATGTTAAGACGGCCTTCTTAAATGGATAGTTGGAGGAAATATATACATGGAACAACCTGAAGAGTTTGTGGTTCCAGGTAATGAAAAGAAGGTCTGTATACTTGTTAAGTCCCTTTACGGATTAAAACAAGCACCCAAACGATGGCATGCTAAATTTGACCAAACAATGTTGTCAAATGGATCTAAGATAAATGAATGTAATAAATTTATGTACATTAAAAATGTTCCAAATCACATAGTCATTGTTTGCTTATATGTAGATGATATGCTTATAATGAGTAATGACATTGCCAACACAAATGCTACTAAGCATATGCTCACTAGCAAGTTTAATATGAAAAACTTGGGAGTTGCTGTTCTGGGAATTAAGATCCATAAGACTTCTCAAGGTCTGGCATTGTCACAATCTCATTATATTAAGACCGTACTTGAAAAATTCAAGCACTTGGATTTTAAAGTTGCAATGACTCCAATTGACGTGAATCTTGCATTAGCAAAGAACAAAGGCCAAAGCATATCACAATTGGATTATGCACGTGTGTTGGGTTGCTTAATGTACATCATGAATTGTACACGAAAAGATATATCTTGTGCTATAAGTAAATTGAGTCGATATACGAGCAATCCATGTCAATCTCATTGGATGTCCATAAAATGAGGTTTGGGGTATTTAGTACATACCCAGGACTTTGCTTTGCACTACAATAAATATCTTGTGGTCATTTAGGGATACTGTGATGCAAATTGGATCACCGGATAAACTGATTCCAAGTCCACAAGTGGATATTGTCACACCTCCTTTTGGCCCGCGCCCGCAGGGACGCAGAGGGAGTTTTTCCAATTAAAGGACAATCGAAACGGGATTTGTTTATTTATTTCAGAGTCGCCACTTGGGAGATTTATGGTGTCCTAAGTCACCGATATAATCCCGAATCGAGGAAAAGAATGACTCTGTTTAACAGTCCGCGGACCAGAAATCCGAATAAGGAATTCTGTTAACCCGGGAGAAGGTGTTAGGCATTCCCGAGTTCTGTGGTTCTAGCACGGTCACTCCACTGTCGCATTCGTCTTATTTATCTGATTTTAGAAATTAGAGCTTATATGCAAGTTTAAACTTTTCACCGCTTTTATCATTACTATTATTATTTTAACAAAGAATTGCAACGTTGGGAAAACGTATCTCGAACCACGTCACATCAATGTACTCGTGGTTATCGACACATTTCGACTCAGTTGAGATTTGGATTTGGGTCACATAAATATGCACCCGAGTTTAAGAAAGTGATTTATTAAAGGCGCAACTAAAGCGACTAGCGTATCATTATTTTGGGTAAGGACGTGAAATTTTGCTAAACGGCCCATCCTGAAGTCTAAGTAATTTTACAAGCACATGTAGGAGGCCCCGCAGCTTATGTATTTTTTGTTTGTCGAGGTTCATCTCATTCATTATTTTAGAAAAAACGAAAAATTGCAACGTCATGGAAATGCATATCGAACCACGTCACAATCAATGTACCCGCGGTTATTAACATATTTCGACCCCGTTAAGATTTGGATTTGGGTCACATAAATGTGCACCCGAGTATAAGGAGGTAGAATTATTAAACACGCGCCTAAAGATACTAACACATTATTATTTTAGGGAAGGTCGCGAAAACTCGCTAAACAGCCCATCCCGAAATCTAAGCATTTTAATATATACATTCATGAGGGCCCCGCAATTTGTGCGTTTTATTTGGCAAAGCTCGTCTCATTTTTATTAAAGGCAAACCTAAAGCAGCTATGGTTTTCTATTAACTTTGTCTCTAATGGAGTTAAAATCCTAATTAATTAATATAAAATTCGAGCTTCAAGTTCAGGTCCGGATGCAAACAAAAAAAGGGGAAACCTCTTAATCTGCACCCGCTACCTAACTCGAAAACCCAAACTTATACTACGTTGAACTATATATCAAAATCTTTAAATTGGGCCCAATTGCTCACGAGTGGGCCTTGGGGCCAATCCAAGCCGAACAAGCTTAACGGGACGCCTGGAGATCCAAAGGTCGAGTCCCTGGGCTAACGGGCCAATAATTTATTTAACGTCCGCTTGCATTTTTCATTTCATGATCAGTTTTCTTGTTCCTTTATTTATTGATGCATATTAGTAAAGTTGACAATCAAAAGAGAAAACTGAATTTGACAACGGACCAAACTACCCATTCTCAAGCTATTTCGAATTAACATTATTAGATGAACTAGACTATCGGAGTTAACTACATGAAATTCATGACCATGTGGAACTTGTTTTTTTACAACTATTGCAATTAAAACCAACATTAACCACTAACATTTGGGACCTAGTATTATTTACCAACATTATTCAAATTAGTATCATTCACTCACATGACTCACGATCTCATAACTGAAAACATTGAAACAGCATGCTGGAAAACTATGTGAACCTATTTCTCTACAACTATTGAAAACAGATTAGACTACGATACACTATACTAGTCACACAACTTAACAAAAAAAGAACTACAAACTACGGGAGTCCCCTGCTCATAGGCAGGCATATAATCAGTTCATAATCCACTAGTAAAAAAAAACTCGAAACAGTCCCATTATAGTTCCCAATATACATCACACGGTTCACATAGTGGTTCGAGATACCATTAAACATAAATGACTAAACTAAATATTAAAGCTAACAATGGTTCTAAGTACACTTAGATGAACAGATAACAACTTCTCTTCATTGATTCCCAAATTGTTCATACATGTGAATCATATTCCAGATCATTAAAGGCTTTGAAAGTGTACCTGGAATTGGAATAGAAATGAAGTAGAATGAAGATCAGCAGCAATAGTAATATCAGCAATAACAACAACAGTAATGCAACAATAGTTTAAAATAGGCAACACATCACTCGAAATACCAAAATGAAACCCCAGCAACCCACGGGATCACAGCCACTAGTAACTGACACCAAAACAGCTTAATTACAAACAAATACCAATCGAAATACAATCAGAGACACCCCTAGAATCCAGTAACCAAAAGCGGAACTCGAAAATATAGCTTGACGATTAAAGCTGAAGTTCTCTTCAGTTTTCAATGGAACAGTAGTAGTTGAACTAACTGACTGCTCAAACCCTCAAAAATGCTCTCTTTGATAACCTTTCAAAATGATCTCTTTAAACTCTCTAAGAAAACTGATTTTCAGGGTTCAAAAACCAGCCCCCTTTCTGTCAAAACTTAGGCTATATATAACCCAAAACAGGCTTGCTAAACTCTGCCTTGAACTCCCCAGACTTTAATTCTGCCCATCCCCTCTAAATCCCCACTCCTAATGTCTTATCTTCTTCCAAGTCATTTTGTTCCCCACACTTACATGTTTTGTCCCCTATTGTTTCAATCAAAGTTCACGGGTGTATTATAGTATTCCTATTAACTCCCATGCCATTGTGTTATGTTCCCCATTGCTTATTGAACTAATGGTATCTATTACCCACTGAACAGACCCTTAAGTTAGTCCACTTGCAAACCTGTTAAATCCCAAAATTACCCCTTTAGACCCCTGAATATTACTGCCCTGAACTTTTTCACTTGTATTAAAACCCTTCCATTCTAGATCTGTTTGAACCTAACAACTGATCAAACTATTGCCTAATTGATCACCAAACACTACAGCTATAACCAACTCCTAGTCAAATTCCAACAGTGATTCAAACAGAATTGAAGGAGTATGAGTCAAGGAATGAGGTTCATGTGAATAAATATACAGAACAAGGGATGACATATAAATGAACAAGCAGTTTTGGTTCAAAGATAAAACTGAACACACCAACAGGTTCGTTTCAATCACAAAAGTCAGAACAGAAAGAAACAAACCTACTGGTATAAACCAAACTATTATCAAGTTATTCTAGCATTCAAGCATGGAAACTAATCGATGACACTCATTTAATTGATTACACAGGCTATAACATTTAGCAATTAACAACAAACAATCAGAATAAACAGACCATCAAGTGATTCGAGTTGTGTTGACAAAAATAGGGAACTTATGAACTAACAAATTACATGGCTTATAACATATACTCGACCACGAACAGAAGCAAACTAGACCAAATAAAAGGTCAGATGGAGAAGAAGAAAAGTGATGAACAAAAAGACTGAACTACAACTAAACTAAACAAATAACAGTAACAAAAACAGAACAAACAGGAAAGGAAAAATACCTCAAAAAATCAGAAACTAGACGAACTCAGGTTCGAACTCTGATTCGAGCCTTTTGGGGGACTTTAATCGAGTGTTCTCGACTGAGAACACTATACTAAAGTCGATTGAGACCCCAATTTTTTTTTCTTTTCGAACAAACCCCAGGTTTGGTCTCGTTTAGGGTTTTTGATTCGATTTGGGATTCGAGCGGTTCCAAAGAGATTCGAACGGAAACAATGGTGGTTTAGGAATGAGGAAGGTCAAGTGGGTATCTGGTGTGAGTTTGAGACTGGTTGGGTAGGTTTAGGGTTTGCTCGAATCTTCGATTGAAGATTCGAGAAGCTATAGGATGATTCGAGGTAAACGGAGC
>MU738235.1:0-20431 GCA_026770625.1 Nicotiana glauca
GTTAAGAAAAAATGAAGCAACAAGCTGGAGTAGAAAGCAAGAAGGAATTAAAAGGAAAAGCTTGAAAAGGAGAACGAAAAACAGAAGAGGAATATACAATAATTGCAAATGTCAAATACTTCGAGAGGAGGTATCAACATACCTTATTTTTGCTAACCATGTGTTCTATTTTGCATGTGCTAGTAATAGTCCCATGCCTTGCTTAATGATTAATTCTCTTTGGGTGGTATTAGCACCTAGTGTTCATTCCCATGAAAGAAAATCACTAGTGAGTAACATGGACACATACAGTTTCTTGACAATAATAGATGTTACCTTTTGGATTCAGAAACGTTGGAGAGAAGCAACAACATCACTCACAAAAGTGTCAGGAAACATGTACATTTGTATACACATTGACTGGAGATGGAACACAAAAAGAAACCAGGGAACGATATATGCAGAGCAAAAATCCAAGACTACAAAAGATAATGAAGTCAATTGGCATATTCATCCACATGGAGAGGCTATTTATATAGGGTGCTGGTAAATGAATACTACAGCAATGCATCCTGATGCATATCAATATGCTACTGTAGTGCATCAATGCAAAAGCACTTGGGAGAAGTTTGTGACCATATTTTTTAATCCTATGAAAGAGAAAGAATACTTGGTAGAAGCAAAAAGGACATAGGCGTGCCACATTGTAAGCTTGCGCTTTGGGATATTAAAAAGGGAAGCCTTGGGAGTATAGGAACATGTGGTCATTATTTTAATGAACACATGCTTCTTGGAAAGAAAGGGAACATGTGGTCATGATGGGACATACGTGAGCAGTCAATTATGGACAGTTCGGGGCAGAAACTTTGGTAATTTACTATGTTGGAGGGTAAATACATTTTAATATCAATCACAGAATGCAAAGAGACCAATATTAGAGAAGGTCGTTGGATCTATGGCTTTCTATTTGTGGAACTTTCAGCTGGAGACACTCCTCACTAAAAAGGAAGCAAGGGTACGCAGTAGATTTACAACAATTGGAGCAAAGACACCACAACAAACGCTCAAAGCATTAGGGATGAACCCAAGATGTTGGAGATCACGTGCTACAGCTGGAAAAATACAGTCTACACAGCCTTTAAACCTTATTTCTTTTGGTAAGTGTATCCATGGATGGGTGAGACTGCCAAGGAATGAGATTCTCAAGGTAGGCATATGCGTTGGGGCAGTAAAAATAGGAACTTTGGGTGTAGTTGTATATACATTTAAAGCATGGGGCATCACATGGGGATCTTCGGCTTGCTATAGACAAATGCTACTAAACAATTGCGAAAACAAAAAGCAAGAGTTTCAGGCGTGGTTGCTAGGGACGAGGTTATCAATCTGGGCACCTTAAAAAGGGTCCTTGGCTTTAGTGATACGAAAGTGCAAACCAAAGGAAAGAATCTTCAGNACTTTGGGTGTAGTTGTATATACATTTAAAGCATGGGGCATCACATGGGGATCTTCGGCTTGCTATAGACAAATACTACTAAACAATTGCGAAAACAAAAAGCAAGAGTTTCAGGCGTGGTTGCTAGGGACGAGGTTATCAATCTGGGCACCTTAAAAAGGGTCCTTGGCTTTAGTGATACGAAAGTGCAAACCAAAGGAAAGAATATTCAGTGGAAAAGCAACGCAATTCAACTCGAATAAATATTTACTAAATTTGAACTCAATCGAGCTACCAACATGGAGGGCACGTGAAGTTGCTAAAACACCGATAATTGGAAATTGAATCAACTTTGGGTTTTCTATATGCACGCTTAAAAAGAAGGAATGGGAAATATTCAAAAAAAAAAGGGAAAAAGGCTGATGCAATATGCTTTTAAAATAAGGAATGGATCAATAGGATGGATTAAATTACAAAGCACACACTTCAGTGAACTCTTAGACGTTTGGGCACACGTAGACTATGGTAGTCTATCTTACCAACAAATGGTAGTAATGCAACAACAGCACAATAAAGTTGAGCATGAGCATAGGATTGACAGAAAGCACTCGATAAGATCAAAAGGTATACAAGCGTGGATACAAAATCCAAGGCCAATGGTCCACATTGAAGCCATGTGCTTTGGATTATTAAAAAGAAGATCTTTGGGGGTAGTGATCAGCAAACCAAAATCATAGGGGAAATCATGGGAAGTGTCACATGACAATAGTAGACTCATACCAAACATTGTCATCAACAACACCCAACTGGGGTGTCCACAAATAAGATATTGGGCAGTGAGTTCCAAAGTGGCACAACTCAACTTCGAGTAAATTTTCATGGATGCAAACAAATTACGTAAGTGGCTATTTCACAAGATAGGCAACTCTGCAGGGATCGAACGTAATAACATAAACGGCCAAAGCAATGTAATTGATCAACAAACCTTCTACCTGTTATTCAAGACAAAAAGGAAAGTCCAGCGTCAACAGGAGCAAAGAGGTCAAGTGTACAAATGCTAGTCAGTGGCTAAATTTGTAGCGTTATGCAAGGCATATCAAATTGAGATATTACTACATTTTCTTTATCTTATATATCCTGTGTTATACGTCAACGCTTATTCTAGATCATATGTGTTATCAATGTTGAGCTCTTTTCTCAATATTGATAGTAGGAAGCATGTAATCGTCAAAGTTTATATTTCACATTGTGTAAGACCACCAGACACTCTGTTTTGACATTGTATTTTAATTTATAAAAACTAGCCCTAGGCGCTTGCCTAGCGGATTGACAAAAATAAATTATCAAAATACTAACTAATCCTAAATAATTTCCAGAGTTAATAAATTAAAGAAGCACTACTCAAAAATAAAAAATTAAAATTAAAAGGTGCAAGATGACTATTTTTATGATTTTCCTTTTTATAAAACAACCTAATTACTAAATAATTCTTAAAATTCAAAATTAACTCCTAAAAGCACATGCAACATATTTTTTGTATTTTTTTAACTAATTAAAATGCACAAACAAAATTCAAACAATTAACAGAAAATGCCACGAAAATCCACAAAATTGCAAAAACTGGAAGAAATTATTTTGTTTTGAATTTATGGGAGTAATTCATATAGGGAAAAAATCACGTGCTTACATCGAGCATGACCGTGAGTCTTAAATTGCAACTTATTTTGTTCTTAAATAACATTACGAATACTTTAAATTGATGATTCCTTATATTGAGTAAGGATAAAGGTTGTTTTTCGTGGAAACTACTAAGTTGAGTATTGGTGATTGCTGAAATGGTTTTATGTGGATTAAGATTTGGTTATAGCTGTTTCTCCCTTGCCAAGACGTACTTATTTATACTGTCGATTCCCTTACCGGGATAGTGTGGTTCATTAGTGATCCCTTGCCGGGATTGTTGTTATGATTATTGTTGACTATATATTTGGAATAGGTTGCGCGCCGCAACATTATTATATATGGATTGGGTTGCACCCCGCAACAATGTTATGTTGGATCGAGTTGCATGCCGCAACAAATATTATATTGAATCGGGTTGCATGCCGCAACAGTTATATAGATGGATCGGGTTGCACACCACAACGGTGTGAAATGATAAGGGATCGGGTTGCGCGTCGCAACATTATTATTATTGTTTTATTGTAGATTTTGAATTGTCCTCTCATATTTCTTTTAATTTTCTGCTGGAAGTTATATGTTCTCCGAAGCATGTACCCCCTCCCATTTGAACTACTTATTCCTGTTTATTTTCTGCCGTATATTATATAATTGTACAGGTTTATATAGAGTCTGGTCCTAGCCTCGTCACAACATCCCCTGGGTTAGGCCAGACACTTACCGGCACATGGGGTCAGTTGTGCTGATGCTACACTCTGCACTCTGTGCAGATACCGTAGCAGCACTGGGCAGTAGCAATTGGAGAGCCAGCCTTCAGTCTACAGAGATCCTGAGGTAGTCCTGCAGGTATCCACAGGCCCGACATCTCTTCTATCTACTCATATGTTTTGTTTTCATTTGTATCCAAGACAGACTGTATTTCTTTTATACAGACATATATATATGTAGTATTCATAGACAGCCCGTGAATATTGTGACACAGGTTTCTGGTTAGAGACGCATGTTGGTATTTTCGTGTAGGTTATGGTATTATATTAGTCTAAGTCTTCTGCTAAATTTCATCATTCGCTATTATTTACTGTTGACCACGTGTTAATACAAGTTGTTAAAAGGATTAAAATGAAAGAGTTAAAATTTCTAAATTTTGTGGCTTGTCTAGCTTCTACGAGTAGGCCCCATCATGACTCCCGAGGTAGGAAAATCTAGGTCTTGAAACTTCGCCTACCTCTAGATACCCTTGGCAAACACGGGACTTCCATCGCAAATGCAAAGAAGGAAACCTGACACCACGAATTTGCAGCTTCAGCCATCTTCCAAGTCCAAATTCCCATCTACAAACCATCCTAAATCCACCAGAGGCCCCCGTGACGTCAACCAATTATAGAAACAAGTCCTAAAACATCAAATGAACTTAGTTGAAGCCTCAAATTACACCAAACAACGCTAACATACGAATTATACCCCAATCTAAGCTTAATGATACTAAGAAATTCCAACTTCTACATTTAATGCCGAAGCCTATCAAATCAAGCCATATTGACCTCAAATTTTGCACATAAAACATAAATGTCATAACGACCTATGAAAATTTTCACAACTAGATTATGACCCCGATATCAAAAAGTCAACTCCCCGTGCAAACTTCCAAACTTAAGCTTACTATTTTTGCCATTTCAAGCCTACTTTAAACTACAGACTTCCAAATAATTTTTCGGACACACTCCAATGTCAAATATCACCATATTGAGCTGTTGTAATCATCAAAACCCTATTACGAGTTTGTTTAAACATATGTCAACATTCGGTTAACTATTTCAATTTAAGCTTTACATCTTGGAACTAAGCGTTCCAATTTATTCTGAAACCTCACCGGACCCGAACCAGTTACCCCGACAAGTCATATAACAAATATAAAGCATAAAGAGCGGTAAGTACGATATGCCCATAACCTACAAAAAGATTAATTACGGAAGTACTACACATGGGAGAACGAGGCTGCAACACTTAAAATGACCGGTCAGGTCGTTACATTATCCCCCTCTTAAACCAAATGTTTGTCCTTGAACAGGTTTAGCATCATACCTGGAGCTTCAAATAGGTGTGGATATTTGCTCTGCATCTCCCGATCAACCTCCTAGGTAGCCTCTCTGACTGATTGGCCTCTCCACTATACTTTTACTAAAGCTATGTTCTTTGACCTCAACTTTCGAACCTACCCATCCAAAATGGCCATTCAACTATACTTTAACAGCCCAAAACTTGTTCCTTAAATTTGCCCAGGCCCAACGTACCTCCTCCAAGACCCACCCCACATTTATCCCAAACTAAGCTCAGTCCCCCGACTCGTCTCCTGTTGTGACCAAACGATCTCGTTCCATTCAAAGCTAATCTCAACCGTCGAGGTTCTGAGATCCAATGGCTCAGAAGTGGGGGAAAACTTAATATATAAGTGTCTGAATCATTGCCCCCTCCACCGTCTCTCATCTTCTCCAACGTCAAGCCTTTCAGAGACCTCTTATGGAACCCTAGTCGCCCCTTTTTCCCCTACCTAGAAATCCGGCAGCACCGCCTCCTTTCACCCTCAAAATCACACAAAACAACCACTTCCCTCTCCTCTTTCCATAGCTCCACTGAGTTTCCATCGAACGTCATCAGATCCGTTCGAATGTTAGATAAGAGGTTGAACCGTGAAAGGCCCAAAGTTTCAAACCAAAGTTCCATGGAAGATTTTAGGCCTAAATTGAGGTTATTCGTGTGTCTTTGATATTAAAAACACATGATTAACTTTGGATTAGGTCAAAATCGAAGAGTTCGAAGGCTCTTCATTATTTCTGTCCGATGCTTTTTCTTTAGGTAATTTTCTTTTAGCTTTTTTTTTTTCTCTTTTCTTTTATTTTTCCCACTGTTATCTTTTGTTATTTCCTTCTGTCCGTCCGTTTTTGCATGTCTCATCCTAGTTTAGCCTTGAATTTTTTCGTCGTTTCCCTTTTGTTTTTGAATTCAATAGTTTTAGTTTGTTTCTTAATATCTTTACTTTAGAATTGTGGGCCGAAGGGGATTATTAGCCTGAAAATTCTATGGATTGCAATATGTTTGGCTGCCTGCTAGATTTGTTTGTTTGAATTATTGATTTAACCTTGAGTCCAAAAGAAAGGGGTCAGCCCAGGTTTAACTTGGCCCACATTTTTGTCTGAGGTTTTGGGGGTAAAAAACAGGGCACTTAGGGGTAAATTGGGTAAGTCACTGAGAGAATCTCTCAAGAAATCACCTAAGAAGCTTCCTAGAAGCTGCATAGTATACCTACTTGATCCCCAAGTCGGAAATTAAGGGACTTTTTAGCAAAAAAAAAAAAAAAAAATTCGAAAAGGATTGAATTGCAAAAACAAAACCTTTAAGGCTTCCCTAGTAGGTTGCCTATAAAGGCATTGCTACTTGCAGCTCAAGTCAGATTTTTGAGAGCTAAGAAACCCTGAAAATAAAAAACGGCTAAAAATTAAGCAAAAAGTACTGTTTCATTGAGATACTCTAGTGATTTCTCAGGTCTTTTAATTTCTAAAAAGTTTTCTGATGAACATAGCTTAAATGAATTGAAATTGGTGGTTGAAGCTTGGGTTTTGAAGTTTATTTTAGTATTTGATCGAGTAAGGCTATATTTACTGCATCCATAGTCCTCTGGTTAAGCTAATTCTACTGGTTTCTACTGTTGTACATGCTGATTTCTATTCTGATCTCTTGATCGCCTCTCTTTCCTTTCATTTTTACTTTCCCAGGTACACCATTCTATAACCCTGCTGATTATAATGTTGAAAACTTGAGAAATGAATCGATTGGAGAATCAAAGCATGAGAGCCCTTCCATTTTTGTTTTTATGATTTGCTTTGTAGTTTATTGTGACCTTTTGTCTAAGTTAACTTTACATAATTGGTTTGTAATTATTGGTAGAAATGATAAGAGATTCAATGTTGGTCTTTCAGTGCATCTTCATGATTTCCACATGGTTTGAATGACTTTTCGTTTATTGTTAATTTTTATAGAGTAGTTAGTTATATAGTTTATAATATATTTCATGTTTAGACTTTGAGCTTGCACCTATGTGTTGTAAGTGATTTTGGACTGTTACAGTAATGGTTTTGAATAGGTTTAAATGTAGTAAGTTGTCTCCTCTTTATCTGAAATGAATAGTCAATGTTTTGGGGTATTAATCTCATGCTAAATTGGGTTTGAAATGCTAAGGGGGGTAATCAGGGTATTACTGAAGCAGTATCAAATAACAACTGGGTGATTCTAGTCAGAATGGATGTTGAGGTTTAAAATGTTCAGTCAATTGGTATATGAAGTTTAAAATGTTCAGTCAATTGGTATATATGCAATTAAGCTCATATAAAGTTTGTATGGTGAAGTTGTGGGGTGGTGACTATTTAATTTTTATTCTTCTTCAATTCAAACCTTGCTGAAATGTTGACGTATGTGTGTTTCATCCATTTGTTTCAGTTTAAGTTAGTGCTAAGCTTAGTCATTATTCTCATAAACTAAACCTCTCACTTCAAATATGATGTTGCATTAGCTTTTGATATTCAAATAAGGTGTGTGTATTCTTTTTGTTAATACTGAATTGGTGGCTCGAAATGGGATAAACGTATATGTTGATTTTATTTAATGAACATGTAATTCTGTTGTAAATTAATGGATTTGGGGAGTTAATCAATAAAAAGGATGAAGGTTTCATTATAGCATAATGTTATGGTTTGATGGGGATTACCATTTTGTCTTAGCTTTGTGTGTTATTTTGGATCTGCGAGCTTGGGATCTTCATTATTTGTTATGGGTATGAGCTCCTGATTTACCAGTTCTCGTAGTAACTAGGGCTCGTACAGGCCCAAACTCGAAGGTTCAAATGCGGTTTTGCCTTATGTAGTTAATTGGATTCGATCTCTACCATTCCCAGTCGTTGTTTATTTTGAATGCCTGTCGTGGGGATTCAAACTCATGTGATTCCCCTTGCTCACTCCCTAATCCTTAATTAACTTGGGCCTTTCCTGTCCAAGGCTGATGCTCCTCCGTTGGGTTAACTCAAACTGGGTTCATTTATTTAAAATATGGTCTAACTTTAACTCGAGGAATGTAGGTGGGCCATAATTAGATAACTCATAGTGTATGGCCCTCATGAATTAGTTTAGAAACCTTTAAGTTAAAATAAACTGAGGCGAGCCAAGCCAAACAAAACCTCAAATGCGTAGCCCTCATTTAATTGTTTCTTCTAAAATACTTGGAACTCGAGGCATGCCATCTAGCCAATTTCTATGGCCCTCACAATGTTAAAATGCGTAGTTGCTTTATGCACGTACTTTAATAATATTAATTTCCTAAACTCAGGTGTGCATTTCATGTGACCCAAATCCAAATCCTAAAACGTTGAATAAAATATGTTTAGGATTGTGGGTGCATTTCATGTGGCGCGATCCAAAGACATGTTTTAAATGACGTTCAATTTTCTTTAAAATGAATAAAAGCGGTTAAAAGTTAAAATTTGCCCATAGGTTCAAAATGTACTAAAATCAGATAATTAAGCCAAATATAACAGTTGAGTGACTGTGCTAGAACCACAGAACCTGGGAATGCCTAACACCTTCTCCCGAGTTAACAGAATTCCTTACCCAGATTTCTAATTCGCGGACTGTAATACAGAGTCAATCTTTTCCTCGATTCGGGATTCGAACCGGTGACTTAGGACACCATAAATCTCCCAAGTGACGACTCTGAATCTTTTAATAATAAATCTCATTTTGATTGTCACTTTAAGTTGGAAAAAACTGCATTTATTATACCACTTTCCGGGGGTGTAGTGAAAAAAAGATGTGTGACAGCTATGCTAGGGAAAAGAACCCAGAACTTTTGGTTCAGGGTTCAGAATTCGAGCTTAGATGAATTGTTATAGTTTTATTTATTTATTATATGATTTGTTACATGCTTGGGACTAATGTGCTAAGTGTTGCTGTTAACGCTTCGATATTCTGTGAACTGCATATAATCTGTTACGAAAACCCTACTTCTATTTGAGTCTTCTAAATCATGAATGAGTGTGCACTTTGTGTGACTTATTTTCTGTTAGAGTCATATCCTAAATTTTAGAATGAGGTTTGGATAAGTTTTAAAGCCAGCGAAGTTTCTGTATTCCTGGTACACTGCCCCCCCTCGACTCGAGTTATCCGCTCGGGTAAGCCAGGTCTAGAATAAATAAACTCAGGTTTTAATCCTAGAATAACCCACCTCATGCTGGATCTCTAGTAGGAGCATTTGTTGCATCACGTGCCTTTGACTTTGGGGACTCAACACAGGGGTTGGGTCCGTCTAGGACAGGTGTACCCATAATAATAGACCATCCTGATGCATATTTACGTGATATTTGTTGCATTTATTTGCTTCGGGTTTGCATGCTGACCGACTTTTGAGTGATGGGAGATAGTTGGAAAAAGAAATGGCATTATGAGTCTTAAATGAAAAATCTGAATTGTACTGAAACTCTGCCAAATTTTGAGAAAAATTAAAAAAAAAGGAGGAAAAAGGTTTTGTTTTATAAAATAGTTGGTTTTATTTTATTTGCCTGAACTACGCTAGTTTGATTCTCACAGGGTGTGAGATAAGTAGGCAACCCCCATCGGGTCTAACTTCCCTTTTTGCAAATATAGCCCAAAAAGAACAAAAAATTGTTTTTACTGTAAATAGTTAAGCTGATACCATTCTTGTCAAGAATAGCCGAATGTCCCTCAAGACGGCGCCGGGAGGCTGTTTTTGCAAGACAGCCGCCTTTAGTCATTTCTCAAGGTTTTTGGCCGGTTAGCCGACACAACCTTACAATATTTGTTTTCGAAGTGCTAAAAGGCCATATTGGCAAAGCCGAATATTTTTGTAAAAATTTTGAAAAAAATAATGGTCATTTTTCTGGAGTCAAAATGAGTCGTAGTTTTATTAAAATCACCTAAATAAATGTGCAAGATGAGCACAAATCAAAATGAACCTTTTTCAGTCCGTGAGGAGATCCTTTTGGAGCTACAAATGTGGTGGCATGATTTGGGGTATGACAGCAGGAAAGTAGTGACAAAAGCGTTGGGTGGTCTTATTGGGCTCTTGAAGGTTAAGTCGAGAAAGGGCATAATTGAGGCCTTGATACCATTTTGGGACGTGGCACATAATGTATTCCACTTTGCTGATTTCGAGCTAACTCCTACACAGAGATAGCAGGATACGCCGGTTCTGAGGGGAATCTCCAAACTCGATACCCGGTGGCACCTAGAACAGTAACCCCTCACAAATATTTGGACTTGTTAATAATCACTCGGGATGTCAGAGATGGGAATTTGGCCAATGGATTTTGTGCCTTCTACTTTCTGTATCGACGCTACGGGAATCCTCGTGGATTTGAGATGCCAGATACTAGTCTTAGTCAAGAAGGAAATCAACACAAGTGGGAAGCTCGGAGAGGGCTAGCTTTTATAATGACATTCCTGGGTATTTTGGTCTGCCCCAGAAAAGATGGGAATATAGAGCTAGGACTCGTAGGGATAGCTAACTTTATGATGAAAAAGGCAAATCAGACCATAATTCCATTGATCTTGGTAGAAATTTACCGAGCCCTGACCCTTTGCCGAGAAGGAGAAAATTTCTTTGTAGGGTGCAATATGCTATTACAACTATGGATGGAGGAACATCTTTGCCACCGTCCCGGATACTTGAATTATGGAATGACTGGCCACGAGTGATGTAAGGCACCATGAAAGTTTGTGCTCAAAGCCTAGTAATTTCTAGTGTCATGTTCCGTATATATATCGGGAATGTGTAAAAATTCTTCGCGGAGAGAAAGCTCGCTGCGGTTCGGACCCTTTTTACTGATTTTGCACTTAAAAATCAAGAATCAAAATTTTCCAGAAAAGTGCAACTATGTGGTCTAGAATGCAATCACAGATCAGGTATACGGACCCCATTTCTGCCGCAGAGTTAGTCGAAATTGATGTTGAAAATGTGGTCTACTATGCGATCGCATAATCAATATGCGGACCGCATAATCATCGCATAAATTCCTCAAGGATTTGTGAAGGTCAATTCTGCAGTGCATTATGCGACCGCAGAATAGGAATGTGGACCGCATTCTCGTCGCATACCCAAGCAGAAACGCTCAGAGTTTTGGGGCACTTCTGCGGTCCAATATGCGGACCGCATTTCGATTTTGCAATCGCAAAGTGCTACCACAGATCCTGCTCGAGCTTCTATTTTTCTAAAATTTTAATCCCGACCCCTTTTTATTAAAATAGCCCAACCCCTCATTTTTAATGATCTTCTTAACAAAATAAGAGAGAGGGAAGGGAGGGTTCTTGAGAAAGAAAGCAATCTTCATCAATTTGATTCTTCAAAACTATCCAGGCTGGGAAAATTCAAAGTAATTGCCCTAATCCCAATTCATGCAGGTAAAATCCCTAACCTTTTCCCATGATTTTCAGGTTTAAACTAAGGGGGAGTCTCATGCATTGATTCTTGAAATTAATGGTTGAAATTGTACATGCATACTATCTTAAAACCTAAAACCTAGCAAGGGGAAACTAGGTAGAGATAGAGGTTTGCAAAAGAAGGGCTGATAACCTAAATAAGTTTGAGTAGCAATTGTGAACACCAATTCTAAGTCATGTGTATTAACTTGTGCAATAGATTGATGTTGCTAGACTATTTGGTGAATTGAAAATAGAAGTTAAAATGGAATTCGGCTCCAGGTATGTATGGCTAACTTTGACCTTTGTAAAATCGCCTTGTTTGGTGTACGAATATTTGGTATGTGATATCTACATGGATTAATTGTGAAATTCATGTGATTGGTATGATTGTGAATGTGATATGTGGCAAGAGGTGAGGAACAAATGACAGAAGGAAATCGTAAATGATGCAACTGGAATAACAGTGATAGAAACATCTATGGCTTATTGTGGGCAATTATCGTTGTGACGTAAAACACATGTGAGTTGTTCAATATGATGGAAAATAGTATTGATGGTTATGGAAATACTTGTCAATTGTTGTTGTTACTTCTTAAGAAGTGTTGTTGTTGATCTTTGTGAATTGTTCATTGTTGTTGTGTTGTTTGTGAATTGTAACAATACGAAGTTATAAGGTATGGGTTGTGGTGATAAGGGTGGACAAGGTAATAAAGGTGGAAACTGATCAAAATCACTATTGAAATAAAAATATGAGAAAAGTGTGAAATTATTGATGTGGAAATGTGGAAGGGGAAACAGGAGAGATTGTAAACTTGTTTGGTTTGATTGTTCTTTCCTTGTGCATTTGATTGTTGTTTCTATTACTGTTACCTACTTGTGTATGGTTTGAGCTTACTTGGAGCAAAGTTTGTTCATACATACTAGTACAATTCAAGTGTACTGACGTCTCTTTTGCCTGGGGTGCTACATTCGTGTTATGATTGTAGGTGGATCTATAGCAGGTACTCCAGTCCACCGACCGTAGCTCCTCATCACTTCCCGTCAACTGAATTGGTGAGCCCCTTTCCATTTGGGGCCCTGCGTGGCTCATGCCGCTTCTGTTTTGGGATCTTGTTTTGATATTTGTATAAGGTATAGCCGGATCCTTGTTACCGACAAAGTACTGTATCATCCTTTTTCATGTTTAGAGGCTCCATAGATAGAAAATGTGGGTCATGAACGTATGTGATTTGTATCTTGTATATTGGGCTATGTAAAATGTAAACCACGCTAAGAATCATGTACCGTATGTATGTTTTGAAATAAATAGATGTTTTAATTGTAAATGGTTATTTCATTTGGCTAATAAGTAATGAAAAATGTGGTTTAACACGTGGGGTAGGAAAGGTACCAAGGTTCGCTTGACTGGGGCTACCCGGTCGAGCATCGGTCATGTCCCTCGAATTTAAGGCGTGATAAGTGCATTGAAAAACATTAAAAGCAGGTAGAGGGTTATGAGTTCCTGGAGGGTACAAAAGCATGGCATGCTCACTTGAGATCCTTGACTGCATACAAAATCGAATGGACGTTCGGTTGGCTCTCGATCGATGAAGTAATCTATATGTCGGGTGAGGAGTGTTTTCTGCTATTGATGGGTCTTCAGAGTATCCAGCCTTATGCCCCACAGAGAGTCCTACGTCAGTTAGGCTGATACTAGCCCATCCCACGTGATGAAGACTTAAGTCGGCAGGTCATTGAGTTATAGCCAAAAGCTGTCTTTCCAGAGGAAAAAATGTGTCGGATTTGGCATAGGTGCAGATTTTTAGAGCCTAGAACTCAAGTACGATATCTATCTAGAGGCGAGGTGGAGCCTAGTTTCAGTCCTTGATATGGTAAAATATCCCGAGTCCATCCTAAACCCGAAAGGCCCGCAAAAAGACCCCATGTCCAACAGTTCACCGATGGAGCACAGGTGCAATGGGCTTGGTTGGCCAAGGAGAACAAGTACAAGGCCGCAATAGGAAAGTTGGAAAAACAAGTCCAGGAACTTCAATTCGAGAATAGCTTGTAAGCTGTGGCAAACGAAGGCAAAAAGAAAAGGCTAGCCAAAGAAAATGAGGCCCTTCGAGCCCAAATTCAGAAAATGAAAATAGCGGCGGAAAACCCCGCCAGAAGTGCCAAAGATGTAAAACTCACAGATAACCTGAGGCAGAAAGTGGGTGAATATAGCTTTGATCTAAACAAGGCGGAGGTAGAGATGGCCAATGATCGAAAGCAATTAGCTAAAAACATGGAGGAACGAGCGCGCCTGATTAACCAATTGAAAGAAAAGTACGACAATGAGGTTGCGGGGTTAAAAAAGAAGGTCATTACCGCGGAGAACAAAATGATCAAACAGGCGAAAGATTTCAAGGCTGAAAGAGAAAATTATTATACAGCATTGGCACAATTATAAATAGATTTGCAACAACTTCAAGAGCAGAATCACATGGCCGAGCAAGGTTTGGAAGCTAGGTCCCGACAAATTGGGCGTTTATTGCAAGAAAAGTGTAGGATCCAAGAGAGGGTCAGGGCCATTGCGAATTACATTGTGGTAAAATGCCAAGCATGTGAGGATATGACCCGCACCACTTTCTTTGCGGCAGTGATGACATTTGTTCGGCAAATAATGAGTGATTTGGATAAGCTCCAGGGAGATCTTGCAGATAGGCCCGCGGCGTGGCCGAATGATGCCCCGCGGGCCCTGAGAACTTTCGAGGCCTTAATGTATTCATGATATTTGCTTGAGTCTGTACTTTCTTGTTGTTGAAGTCTATTTTAAGTCTGTTAGTTATTTTTGAGTCTGTTAGGTTCTTTTGAGTCTGTATTTCCATCTTTTCAGAGTCTGTTAGTTGCTTTTGAGTCTTGAGTTTCTTTGAGTCATTGTAATCAAGTGTTTGCTTTATGAAAAACTGAAAATCCCAAAATATTTTGTTATTTATTTTATATTTATTTTCCAAGAATTACACTTGGTCTGATTCATGCGAGGTCATGATACGTAGGCAATCTCCATAGGATACGACCGTAACCAAATGAAAAAGAGAATAAGAGGAAAAAAAGAGAGAAAATAAAAGAAAAAGAGAGGAAAAACAAGAGAGAAAGGAAAGGAAAAAAGAGAAAATAAGAAATTGAGAGAAGGAAACAATGGCAAAACAAGAATGAAACAAGAGAATAAAAACAAAGAGAAAGCAAAGGCAATAATGAAAAAAAGAAAGAAAAAAAGAGGTAAAAATAGAAGTTTCAAACGGAAGAGTCGGGATGATGCAAGCAGCCGATCAAATGCATAATAGAAATGGTAAACTGCTTAGGTGCATTCATTCCCCAAAATATGCAGTTACCAATCTGTTAAATACCCCAACGCTAACGTGATGGCTTCATTTTGTTATATTCATAGTAGAAGGGTGGTTGGTTTGTGGTTTTTAAAATGGTAACTCTTCTCTACAACACAAAGGCAAAAGGAAATGGTAGACAACAACAAAACTGAGTTGGTTGATACCGGTGCCAGAAAGCAGTTGGTTGAACAGGACAATGGGTTGGTAGAAGAGGTAAAGATGTTGAGAAAACACATGGTAGACATGTATCAGGCTTGGATGTCTGGGAAAGCACCACCCCCGCCACCATCTAGTTTCTTAGATGTTGCCCTTACCCAAACACCGGACACAATGCCAGATGATCCTTCATACTCTCCAGATTCACCTGCTTATCACAGCTTTCCCGACCACCCCAGTAGCTCAATCACTCGTCCTCTAACTACCTTTTCCAAAAAGTGCCCTCCTGTCACATCTACTATCCCCGACAAAGAACACCCACTCAAAGCTCATGACGCCCGATATTACTCCTCAGCGGTTGCCCACAAGGTTCACAACTCATATAAGAAGGGCCCACGGGATGAGCCTCATGTTGAAAATGATAAGTTCACAGGAATAGAAGGGCGATATAGGGTACCCAGGAGGCTGAAAGGCATAGGACAGTCCTTAAGGGACAAGTAAGGAATGGGAGATCAGGTTAGCGTGGCTTATAAAGAACTGTCTCTGTCCCCTGACGTTCGCCTGCTCATGGGGTTTAAAGTGCCAAAATTCAACTTGTATGGTGGATTTGGAGATCTGGTAGCCCACCTGAGGGTCTATTGCAGTGAAATGAGAAGCGTTGGAGATGAATATGACATGTTGATGGCATATTTCAGTAAGAGCCTGACTGGGACACCTTTAGATTTGCATAGTCGTCAAGATGCTGGTAAGTGGCCTACATTGGGTGACATGGCTCAAGAGTTTGTTTGATACTTTCAATATAGATCAGGTGCTACCCCAGACCATTCCTCCCTATCTAAAATGGAAAAGAAGCCGGAGGAAAGCTTTAGAGAGTTTGGGCTCAGATGGAGGGAGAAGGCTGCTCGAATCAATACCCCGATTGGTGAAGATGAGATGGTTGAGCTTTTCCTACAAGCACATGGGCCCACCTACTTCAGTCATTTGATCACGGCCTTGGGATAGCCTTTCAACGATGTGTTAAAAATAGGGGAGCTAGTAGAAGATGGAATCAAGTTAGGCAAAATCATGAGTTGTTCGAAAGACATTCAGCACATCCCAGTATGCTTGGGTGGAAGAAGTAGAAACAGAAAATATGATTCGATGAGCTTTCCTGATCAACACTTCCAGCCTCAACATCATCCCTGTGGATATACTTGTGCACCAGATGACCCTCGCCAATGCTACCTCTCTCCATAGAACTCCCAAATTCGTACATCACTTTCATAGTACCCAGCTACACAAAATGTCTATCTACCCCTATGAGCCTACCAAAAACCCCCTGGATCAGGTTTCCGTCCCTATCAAGCATTTAAGAATGAGAGGTTGCGGAAGAAGAAAATCTTCATTCCTTTGGTAGAGTCATATGCCAGTCTGTTCCAGAGGCTAAGGAAATTGGACATGTTGAAGTAGACCTAGATAAAAATGCCAAACCCTCTTCCAAAGAAGTTTGATTTTTCTCAAAGGTGCGCATATTGCTCAGATGCCCCGGGGCATGATATAGAGAAGGGTTGGAATCTGAAGAATGGGATTCAGAAGCTTATTGATGCATGCGACATTATCGTGCAAAATCGAGATGCAGCAGACACTAGCAAAAGTCCATCACCTGTGCATAATGAGACACATATGGTGGGTATGATTTATTTTTAAAAGGAATATGATAATTGTTCTGGGAGCCTCAGAGGTCCACGTGCTACTAAGCTTTCAGCGCCATCAAAGATTGGTCTTAAGAATGAGCCGGCAAAAGGAACCCAAGAGCAATTTGTTAAGAACAATGTGATGAAGACTTGTGAAAGTCCTAGTATTGCTGATGCGAAACTCAGTGGCTAAGACGTCGTGCTTGGTAACTGGGAAGACGCTCCATTTCTTGGTCAGCCGGAGTGGAGTTTTGGTGGTTTATTTTGTTGTTATTTTTGTTATCCGGGTTATTTCAGGGTTGTAATCCGGATATTGTCTTGTGACTCAAACCCTTCTATCCTCTCATTTTTCCTGGTTTGTTTAGTCGTAGTAGCTCCTTTAGTGTTGTCTAGGTTTGTTAGAAGTTGTAACCCTAGTCTAGTTTGCTTTTCTTATTGTTCGAACCGTTTTACCGCCTGTCTAATGGAATTTCCTTTTTCTATTATTTCTAGCCATATTCTTTTCTTTAGTTCTCTTTTCTTTCTACAATTATATTCCAGTTGGCTCTAGTGACATGACATGCATGCGTAATTCTCAGCCTGAGCTCAAAAGTTAGTGTAGTCATGAAGCATTGAAATAATTTTAAAGATGTAGGGACATTTGAGGGAAATAGATGAACGCATTTTGAGATCACTTCAAGCCCACATTGTGTGAAACTGGGGCAGATAGAACATAAAGAAACCTTATTGAAATGCATCATGCCGCATCAGGTTGAAGCTAATGGCAAGTTTGCCCAAATTGTCAAGGGCCGTTCGTGGTAATGAGAGTGAGGGTGTTGTCCAATGGTGCTTTGTAGTTAACAGATGTAGAAGGCAAATGTATGGATATGGTTATGAATCCTGATATAGTAAAAAATGTTTTCTTTGTTTTGTTTAATTGTTCTGTTTGTACTTGGCATATTTTGAAGATTGGAATGATGAAGGCATTTTGTTTTGCTATCTAAACGCTTTATCCTTTGTTATCCCTTTGAGCCTTATTTATTTTCTTTCATACTCCTCTTTTGGAATCAGTAGCAAAGTTCAGAAACACAAGAATAAATGATAAGTAAAGGAAAAAGAGAAAAAGAGAAAGAAAATAAAAAAAAGGGAGAGAAAAGAATGAAAGGAAAAAGAAAAAAAAGTAGAAAAAGAGAATAAAAACAAAAAAAAAGAAGAGAAAGAAAAAGACAAGAAAAATCACAAAAACTGAACAAAGCAATTTCTATGACATGAACTACATTCGACCTTATTCCTTTTAAGGATACGTAGGTAGCCTCACGGTTCGGTGCCATCAAAGTAAAAATCCAAAAGTCCCCAAGCAAGAAACTAGGGCAGAAGTTGTGGTTGTTGTAAGAAATCTGATTCCAAAAGTTGTAATTTTGAAACCATTTGAACTGTTTCGAGCCTTTTGATACCCTTTATTATAACCCTATCCAAAAGCCCACATTACGGTCCAAAGAAAGACCTTCTGATCAGTCTTCGAGAGATGCCAAGTCGAGCAAGTAGAGGTGATTCATATCAGGGGCAACACTTCGGTCCAAACAAGGGAAATGGAAAATGAGAGAGTCTTATTGAAATCCCTTACGGGTACCACAAAATGATGAAAGTTGAGAGAAATAAAAAATGAGAGAGACTTATTGGTGAAAACCTTCACATGCACCATAAGGCGATAGTGAGTTGAGAGAAGGACAAAAATGAGAGAGGCTTGATGGTGAAAACCTTTTGGGCACTACAAGTCAAATAAGGATTGTGAATCAGATTGGATAACCATACCATTGAAGCCTGGTTTCACGGAAAAAAGGTACGACAAGAGCTGAACATCAGATTTGCTTGATAGAATAGGCCGCACGTGCATGTCATGGTCATTAGAGTTGGTATTCACATCCGATAGGTTTCTACTTTGTAGTTTTATTATTAGGAATCATATATTTCCGTTGTCCTCTACTCTATTCCTTTTGTCTTGTTTACTTCCTCTTCCTAAGTCTGTTTGGTCAGAACAAGTGAGAAATGAATTCAAAATTTGCCACCAGCTTTCCAATTGCACAAAACGGGATCCGGTGAGCACATCAAAGCATCATAAGTATGGAAATAACAACAAGCACATTGAGCTGGTAATAACAAACATGCTTTGGGATTCGTGTGAAATACAAAAGCTTTGTATATATTAATTCATGGACAATGCAACAAAAGGAGGGGTGGCAATTGACGTGCTTTGGGGTTCATGTGTGATACAAACGTTGGTAAATGTAATTTCATGTCTTCTTTTAAAACTAGGGTTTCAGAACCTCTTTCGAAATCACTACATCTTCTAGTCCAATATGTTTGTGTTAATATTTCTACTTGCTTGTGTAATCTTCTGATTTATCTCCCAATTTCCATGTGTCAATTTGTTCTGACGTTCCACTGATTCTATGATTTCTTACTTAGGGTTCTTGGACTTGTGCCTATTGTGTTTAAATAGGTCAAATTGTCTCTTTTTGCTAAAGTGTTCTGCCCATTCTATGTATCTCTTTGAAACCCTGATTTTTTGTATGTGATTTCTTTGTAGTTTTTTCACTGACTTGAGTCACTTCCTTGCTTGTGAGATGCTTTCCTTACTTAGTGCTGATTCCTTGTGATTTTCCAATCTCGCCTGTGATTTTCTAAACCAATTTGTTATCAAAATCAGTATGTAATCCATCTGTTTATGTGCACAATATTTTTATTTCTTTTTACTTTCCTTACTTGTAATTATTTTGTACTATCAGTCTTGCAAACACTTTCCTTATTTGATGCGATTTGAACCGTTTAAGCTATGACTCCCTAATTTAAAGGAATCCGAGTTTTTAATTGATTCTAATAGGTATTCTTTCAAAAATTATAACCAGTCTATATGTAATACCTTATTTTCCACTTAATTGGAGATCTATAAGTACCCTACTCTCTCTTTAGCACAGGCGAAAGGAACAAAAAAGTTCATTGTTCTGAACTCTCTCTTACACACATAAGCATACTCAGTGTTCTCTCTTGTTTCCTACACATCCTCTCCCATTTTCCCTGTTGACTACTGATTACTCAGTCGGCTAAAAGCTAAGACTGAGTGATTTTGGGACTGCTTCACTATTCTACTGCTCTATACATTGCTGATTATTTGGTCTGCTTACTACTGCTCACTTCCCTACACACTACTGCTCTACACTATCTCATCCTTAACTGGTATGCCCTCTATTTGATTTGTAGCATCCAAAACAATATGCTTTTATACATGCTGCACTTTATTTTGTTTCTTTTATGCTTTTACTTCTGGTTCTGTTGTTCTTATTGCAACTAACATGCCCCTGTGTGACTATCTTTTTATTAATTTGGCATGCCTACTGATTTGCTTAATGCATGTTCTCTCCTACCCCTATCCCTAGTACATTCTCAACATGTGATCATGAGCCCTTTTGTTTGAAACTTGGTGTGACTGTCAAAGTTTTGAAATGCTTTCCTTTGGTATCTAGGTGCAATTGTGTTATTACATGTGAATTACTTGCTCCCCACTTCCCTTTTCCCTATTTGTGTTTATTGCCCGGAACTATATGAGGTATTTTTGGTTCTGAGTTTGTCAAAACTGTCCCATTATTTTTCTTTCAAAACTAGTTCTACATGGATCATTTTTTTAAACCACTTTTCAACTCAATTTCT
>MU738237.1:20778-126615 GCA_026770625.1 Nicotiana glauca
ATATAATATGTGGATCGGACTGCACGCCGCAGTATTATAACGCTTAGGCTGTAGGAGCCCCTCCGGAGTCTGTACACACCCCCAGTGAGCGCGGGTACCAAATGGATCGGGTTGCGCGCCGCAGCGGTCATGCATTGCATTGCATTCATGCATTCGTTCCTGTTTGTACTACGTGGCATGGCTTTTAGCACTCACATATCATTGGCATACATGCTATTACTTGCCTTGTTGACCAAATACCCTGGTGTTATATTTTAAGGAGTGTTGTGCCCAAGGGGCTGATTTATGTGCTCACTTGCACTATCTGATATAGCATTCATATGCTTGACTGTTGGAAAAAGGATATTTGTAAAAGAGATTTTTAACTGAGCTTGAGATTTTCTAAAGGATTTTCACAGTGTTACGGTTTTACTATTTTTTTTCTCAAAGGGTTGTACAGTCTTTTATAACATTTTGGAGTGCTCATACGTGTTTTCTTATCGGTCAGATATTATTCGCTCTTATTACCACTGAGTTGGAAGTACGCACTTTACTCCCTGCACCTCGCGTGCAGTTGCAGGTATTGTTCACCCGGTAGCGGGTTAATAGCGGATTGAAGGTATTGCTATCGTAGCTAATCAAGGTAACCGCCGGCGTTCACGGCACCGAGTTTCTTCCTCTTCTTAATTTTCAGATTTTACTCTATGTATTATAGACTTTGAAATTGTAATAAAGATCCTCTTAGATGATCGTCACTTGTGACACCCCGGTCGAGCTGAGTTATGCTATAATGTTAATAATTTATGTTCTTTAAGTCGCATTTTCCATCTATTTATGTTTAGTAAGTGTTAAAGAAACGAATTGGGTTAGTTGGTTGGCTTTGTCTTCACGAGAGGCGCCATCACGACCGGGTATGGAGATTGGGTCGTGACAGATAGCCCCTTAAACTTGGAACATTTTGTAAATTAGCCTTATAAACTTATCAAGTGACCAGATAGGCACTTAAACTCGTTCCCACTGTATCTTTCAAACACAAGTGTCTGATGTGGCAGATTGCGTGTCTCAAAGTGAATATTGAGCGCGTGAAAATATTTTTGTTAACCTTTATTTTTTATTTTATATATGAAAAAGCCTTAAAATTTTAGTCATCTCCTTCGGTGAATACTTGATCGGAAAAAATGGCTCATCTCCCATATTAAAATCCAAATAGAAACCAAAACTATTTCACATTCAGTTTAATAGATATCTCAAACATTTAGAATTGCAAACTTAAATGCGAAACCCAGATCAAAACCAAGATTATTTTCCGGTGTTTGATTTTTGTTTGACTTTTGCGATACATCCCGTCGGAGAAAATGCTTCGCTGGCATTTGATCATTTTTTACATCACCCCTTTGACAAAAAGAAGCCATAGGATATCCCCTATTGAGGCCCACCTCCACCATACACAGATATAATTCTTTCTAGTGTTAATTTAATTATTGTATTTTTTTTCAATTCTCAAAGACAACACACAGAGAAACAATCTTCTTCGTGATAAACACAACTAGTACACGACACACTCACATAAATCTCCATTCACAAAGAAAAATGAGAATCACTGTGAGATTAAGAGAAACACTGAGTGTAATAAGTATAATTGTATATTCTCTTTCTCATACTATATCATTAAACTAATACAAAAAAAAAAAAGGAAGTAAACACCTCAGATAAGGAATAATAAGAGTACCAAAAATGAAGATGGGGAAGGAAGGATTGGGAACGGCTTGAGGTTCGGGAAAAAATCAATCCCTTTACTAATTGTATTTTTTTGGTTACACCTAATTACTTGTAGCATTCAATAATTGGATCACTTAAGTAAGTGTATTTCACGCATTTGGTTTTATGAACACGGGTATTCATAAGACACACTTTTGTCAAGTAGAAGTGTCTATCTGGTCGCTAGTTAAGTTAGAGTGTCTAACTTGCAAAACGTGTCAAGTTTAAGGGGCTATCCAAGTATTTGGCCTTTAGTTTATGAATAAGACTTTTAATTTATAAATTTAAATTTTAGGATATGAATTGAACTTTTAGGATTTGTAGTTGAATTTTTAGTTTATGAATTGGACCTTTTGGATATTAAATTGAATTTTTAGTTTATAAGTTAAAATTTTAGGATATAAATTAAAATTTTAGAATTTGTAGTTGAACTTTTAGTTTATAAATTAAAATTTTAGGATATGAATTGAACTTTTACGATATGAATTGAATTTTTTGGATATGAATTGGACTTTTTGTTTATAAATTGAACTTTCAGTTTATAATTGAAATTTTAGGATATGAATTAAACTTTTAGGATTTGTAGTTGAATTTTTAGTTTATGAATTGGACCTTTTGGATATGAATTTTAACTTTTGGATATGAATTGGACCTTTTGAATATGAATTGAATTTTTAGGTTATAAATTGAAATATTTGGATATGAATTGAACTTTTAGTTTATGAATTGAACTTTTAGTTTATAAATGGAAATTTTAAGATATGAATTGAACTTTTAGGATATAAATTGAACTTTTAGGATAAGAATTGGACTTTTAGTTTATAAATTGAACTTTTAGTTTACAAATAGAAATTTTAGGATATGAATTGGAACTTTTAGGATATGAATTAATTAAAAAAAGATTATGATATAAATTAACTAAATTAATTTGTTCTTGTTTTATTTGTATAGATGGAACATCGTACTTGGATGTACGATAGGAATTATTCTAATCGGCGGGGATTGCGGGAGGATTTTGTAGAAGAGATTGATGAATTTATTAGACATGCAATGTCACTTCCACCATACCAAAGTGAAGGAGTAATTAGGTGCCTTTGTGTTAGGTGCAAGTGTATAAAGTTTGGAAAACCGGAGGAAGTTAAGCATCATCTTTATAGGAAGGGGTTTATAGAGAATTACTTTGTGTGGACTAATCATGGAGACATCGATGGTAGCCGTGGGATATTTTCTAACATGGTTGTTGGTGAAAGTAGTAGGTCGGTGGAGAATACAAATCATGATTCTAGAATTCATGATGTGTTTATAGATGCTTTTGGGATGCACTTCGGGGGTGAGCCCAATGAAAATGTTGAACAAACTCCTAATGATGACGCAAAATTTTTTTATGAACAGTTAGAGGAAGCTAGTCATCCACTACGTAAAGGAAGATCGCACTCTAAGTTGTATGTTGCAGCTAGATTTCTAAGTATCATATCTGAGTGGAATATTTTTCAAGCAGCCATGCACTTTTTCATTGACCTTATGAGTGAACTAGTTGACCCTAATATCAAATTACCTGGTGATTTCTATAAGGCAAAGCGATTGGTTTCTAAGTTAGGACTTCCGTCAATGAGAATTGATTGTTGTGAAGATGGTTGCATGTTATATTATAAAGATGATGCAACTTTAGACAATTGTAAATTTTCAAAAAGCCTCGTTTCAAGAGGCTTTCCAGCGGGAAAATGGTTAAGGTGATGCATTATTTACCTCTTATACCTAGGTAAAGAGGTTATATGCGTCGATGAGTTCTGCTCCTCATATGAGATGACACTTTGAAAATAGAAGAGCACCTAGTGTTATGTGTCATCCTTCAGATGGAGACGCTTGGAAGCACTTTGATAGGACATATCCAGATTTTGCTAGTGAACCAAGGAACATTCGGTTAGGTCTGTGTGCGGATGGCTTCACGCCTTTTTCTGTATCTGCGACACCATATTCACGTTGGCCTGTCTTTCTTACACCTTATAATATACCACCCGAGTTGTGCATGACTAGTCCATATATATTCTCAAATTGTATTATCTCCGACCCACGTAATCCGAAAAGTTTGATTGATGTATATTTGCAACCTTTGATTGATGAGCTAAAAAATTGTAGTATGATGGTGTTGAAACATATGACATATCACCCACGCATAATTTCAATTTGCTTGCTAATTTAATGTGGACTATTAATGATTTTCTTGCGTATGGAATGTTGTCTGGGTAGATGACTGTTGGGAAGCTAGCTTGTCCTTACTGCATGGAAAATAGAAAAGCGTTCACTTTAAAACATGGCCGAAAGCAATAATGGTTTGATTGTCATTCAATTCTTGCCTCATGATTATGAGTTTAGAAGAATGAAAATAAATTCAAAAAGAATAAAATGGAATATGATTCTCCACCTCCGATATTTTTAGGTGAGGAAATTTGGGAGAGGGTCCAGAACTTCACTAAAGTTACTGAAGCTCTACCTTATAGATTCCCCGGATATGGTGTTACTCTTAATTGGACAAAACAGAGTTTATTTTGGGAGTAGCCTTATTGGAAGGATAATCTTCTTCGTCACAACCTTGATGTCATGCATATTGAGAAGAATTATTTTGATAATTTGTTCAACATAGTGATGGATGTTAAAGGTAAGACAAAGGATAACCCGAAGGCTAGAATGGACTTACAAGAATATTGCAGGTGGCCTGAATTATACTTGCAGACAACAAATAATGGTAAGGTGTTCACGCTCAAAGCAAGTTACACATTCACTTTGGAGAAAAGACGGTAAATTTGTGATTGGGTTACGAAATTGAAGATGTCTGAGGGTTATGAGTCGAATCTTGGAAAAAAAGTAGATATGGAGGTAGGGAAGTTGAGCCATTTGAAATGTCATGACTGCCATGTTTTCATGGAGATCTTAGTGCCTATTTCATTTTGTGGTTTGCCTGAAAGAATCTGGAAACCCATCACAGAGATTAGTTTGTTTTTCAAAGACTTGTGTTCTACCACATTAAGGGAAGAGAACCTACTCCGGATGGATCAGAACATTCGTGTAACTTCTTGTAAGATGGAAACGATATTTCCATGTGGATTTTTTGATGTGATGGAACACCTTCCAATCCACCTTGTACACGAGGCACCGACTTGAAGGGCCTGTTCAATGCACATGGATGTATCTATTTGAGAGGTAATATTATAAGTTTGATGTAATTTTCTATTTTATTTGAATGTTCTTGGCTAACATGACATTATGTAGGACAATTGGCAAATGCAAACAATTTGTTAAGCAGAGGAATAAGATTAAAGTATCTATATGCAAAGCTTATCTTGCAAAGGAAACTGCTCATTTTTGTTCTTATTATTTTGAGAGTAACGTGCCATGTTATAGGAATAGGCCCAATAGGAACACTGTCGGATGTGTGAATGATCCATTATATCCGCCAATATCCATATTCAATCAACCAGGTCGATGTTCTAAGGGTGTTACAAAGAGAAGTTTGAGTGATATGGAGTACAAGTCAGCTACAATTCATGTGTTGCTAAATTGTCCAGAAGTTGTACCATTTCTCAAGTAAGTATTGATTTATTAGTTATCAAAATATAAAATTTACTATGATTACATCTTGATGCAATTACTAAAAATATTTGATGTGTCACAGTCACTTCGTGGGTCAATTTGGCCATGATGTTGTATATACGAGATTTGATACGTAGTTCAAATAATTTGTAAGTTTATCCAGATAATGTTCTAACACTATGTACGTAAATAATGTTTGTAAGTTATGCTAACTTATAATTTTTTTAACACTATGTAGGTAAATAATCCAAATAATGGTGTAAACTAATTTTTGAAAGATATATCTTGGGGACCTGGGCTTGAGGTCACAACAATGTCTAAGTATGTAGTGAATGGTTATAAGTTCCATACAGAGGATTGCTCTAAAAATAAAAATAGCAACAACAGCGAGGTATGGTTTCAAGGTGGTGATGGAAACCAAGTTGGAGATATTTATTACTATGGTGTGCTCAAAGAAATAATAGAACTAGAATATACAGGTTGGCCATTTAAGAAATTGATACTCTTTAGATGCAAGTGGTTTGACCCAATTCTAACAAAGAATCTAGGTAGCAATGACCCTACTGATTCTCGGGATCGAGAAAAGGCTAGGAAGCAAAAGAGGAGGGTAGTTAATAATACTCCCTCTTTGCCACCCTCTACAGAGATGCCTATGTCTTATCCTCTAACCCACGGCTATACTGAGCTGCCACAGAGCCACGAGCCCTACACCTTCATGCAGACACTCGGTCTTTCATCACAGCGCCATAGGACTATACGTCCGACATACAATCCAACTGCCTTACGACCACGTGGATCGCAACCATCTGCATCGCATGGATCGTAGCCATCTAAATTGCATGGATCACATCTATCCATGTCAAAGACACATGGATCACAGCCACTCGGGTCACAACCATCAGTATCACAGCCATTTGAGGTCAATCCAGCTATGTCGCAGTCACAGGGACTGCAACCATCTTCATCAGTGACTCTATCTATTTTAGGCCTTCACCTGCGATTTAGTAGCTTTGACCCCCTACACCGTCCACACATGCCTCTGATATACACACTTCAGATGGTGATGTTGATGATGGCGAGGAGGTGCATTATGATCAATATGGCAGGATCATCATAGTCCTTGAGGGTGAAGGGTAAGAGTTATTTGTTATTTTTGCGTTTATTATTTTATAAAGTTTTTACTAAGATATTAATGTGTTTTTATTGTTAAATTGAAGGTTTATCCCGAGTAATAGGACTATAAGGATAATCACTAAAGCCATCAGAAAGCTTTATGATGGCCTTTATGCGGCTTGGACTGATTTCCCATTCTCGCTGAAGGAGCAAATTTTCAATCAATTTAAGGTATAAATGTTCTTTTAAGCAGTTTAATAATTTATATTTATGGTATTTCTTGTTTAATATTTAACTTTTCAAATACAGAGCAAGTGTGTATGGGAACACCGCTATAGCGCAGAATGGCTGCAAATTTTAATCACAAAGCTCGCAAGTGATTTTCGCATACTTTCTCCGAAGCTAGAAAGAAGAACAAGAAGCCTGAATGGTTAATTCAAATTTTATGGGATGATTTGCAAAGGCAATGGCTTACCGCAAAGTTCTTAGAGAAGAGGAAAAAGGAAAGAAAGCTCGCGCATCTGAGAAGGGAGGTGCGGTCAGCCTAGGGACAATAAAAAGAAGATTGGTACATAATTGCTTAAATTATTTTAATTTTCAAAGTATATCTATTCAGTTTATTAACTAAATTAATTTATTTTCAGGAAAAGAAGTTAGGGCGTCTGATAAGTTAGGATTTTACCATGTTTATTCCCCTACTTGCTATTGTTTTGGTTACAAATTGCTACAAAATAGTCCCAGAATGCTTACAAGTTGTGCTTGATTGCAGGTTTGAGCGACAAAGTGACAAATGTCAAAGATCGGCTCAAAACGGAGTGAAACCTACTCAAGTGTCAAAGACTAAGTGAAATGAGGAAAAGAGGGCCCAGTGCGGATCGCGCAAAAGTGAATGTGGCCTCACTAGGAGATTCAGAGACTTTGCATTCTCATGATGGAAGAAACGCGGGCACGGTACTTGTAACGCGGTCTGCGATCAGGCTTCGCGGCCGCACTACACTTTTACGCGGTCCACACACATGAGATTCAGAGACTAGAAATTTAGAGATTAAAACCACGCGGCCGCGCTACATTTTTACGCGGTCCATGCGAACGAGATTCAGAGAGCTGAGGTTTTGGCCATTTCAAGCAATGCGCTCCGCGTTCATTTATGTGCGGCCGCGCCAACGCCTACCGCAGCCGCGGTGCATTCTCTGGCGGTCCGCGGTTCGCAACTTCAGAGAAGCTAAAATCATGAGTCCAAGAGCCAGCGCGACCGGGTCCTTTTTGCGCGATCCGCATTGACCCCTAAAAGGGGTATTTTTATCTAGATTTTCCAGCCTAGTATAAATAGAACATTTTACCATTTTTAGGTTAAGTTTATATTCTGAAATGCAGTTGTGCACCTGGGAACGAGATTGTAGCCATTTTTTTGGAACTTTTGCTCTTTATTAACGATAGATATTTGTGGATTTTTCTTAGTAATTAATTAATATGTTTAGTTCCTCATCTATTTCTTCAATTTCTGTATCTAGCATGAGTAGCTAAGCCCATTAGCTAGGGTTGTGGCTCAACCCTAGAGTGGGTAATTGATGGGTGTTGCCATCTAGGGTTAGATTGATATTGGGTGTTTGTTATTTGGGTTGATTTTATGTTTTAATTAAGGATTAGTGGTTGCAAACATTGATTTTAGCTTTGCGGGTTTAACTCTTCTTGAGAAAGAGAGTCCATGACCCCAAAATAGACCCAACAAGGAATTGGGATGGACCCATGAGAAATGGTAGTCCCAATTAACGGGTTAAATCTCGAGAGAGTAATCACCCTACTTGAACCCTAGTTGCATGGTCTAATTGGCCTACCCAATTGTTCTCGAGAGAGTCAATTGGGCAAAATCATTCTCTCTACCGAGAGGTGTGAGAGTGGGTCTAATTGTGCAAAGGTTATAGCATAAGCCCCAAATATGTCAATCTATCCTTAGTAATTTGTACCCGTTAATTAACCACCTAGGTGATGCCACGACCCTAGTGCCTTTCCTCTCATTAATTACAACTTTGCAATATTCTCGTAGCGTAATTTAGTTTTAATCATTAGTTTATAATAGTAGTTATAAAATCAAAAACCAAAAATGTTTGAAGTTACATTAGAAGAACAACTGCATCTCTAGACTAGACAGGAAATACAACTCCACTACTAGCTCCTTGTGGAAATTCGATCCTGAACTACTATTCGGGTAAACGCTATTGCGACCCGCTATTCCTACCTTGGTGTAGTATTGAGTTGGCAGCGATCACTTTTTGGCGCCGTTGCCGAGGAGCTTACGGTGTTGACTATCTATTTAGCTAGTTTTGTGTTTTGCTTCTCTTTCCTTCTTGTTTACTAATTTTGTTTGTGTCGATCAATCAGGTACAAATGGCTCTCAATGAAAATTACCCTTTTGGCAATGCCATGGCGGGGGAGGAGGTTGAAGATATTGATCAAGATGAGCTTCAATTACCTTAAGCTTCACGTAGAGGTAGAAATGCCAATGCAAGTTCTAATCCGAATGAGAATATTCCAGACCCTCCTCCGCCACTGCCAAGAGTGGTCCCAAGAGTTCTTCCTAATCAAGGATACGCTAGTGCTATTGTTCCTCCCCGAATTCGGGCGGGGAAATTTCAAATCACAAATGTCATGTTGACCTTGCTCAAGCAAAGAGGGTATTTTATGGGCACCTCCGATCAAAATGCATACAAGCACTTGAAGGTGTTCATTGATACATGCTGGGGTAGCAAGCAAACAAACGTATCCGAGGATGTGTTGAGATTGAGGCTTTTCCCGTTCTCTCTTCGAGGTAAAGCGTTGGATTGGTTAGAAAGGCTCCCCAATCATTCTATCACCACATGGGATGAATTGGCGAACAAATTTATTGCCAAGTTCTTTTCTCCAAGTCATATGGCGGCTCTTCGGGATGAAATTCTAGCCTTTAAGCAATAACCAATGGAACCTTTGCACGAGATATGGGAAATATATAGAACAATGGTGAAGGAGCACCCTAATAACGACATGACCGAGGCAATGATACAACAAACTTTTTATCGGGACATCAACACCACGAATCAGTGCATTGTGAACCAATTAGCCGGAGGGAACTTCATAAAACTTTCTTACCAAGAGGCATGTGATGTACTTGATGAAATGGCCGACACCTCTTCGGCATGTCAAAGTCGAGCAAATGTGTTCCAAAGTGACCCTACGGTCATCCATTTGCACAAGGAGTTACATGATCATGGCCAAGCTATTGCCGAGCTTACAATAACTATGAATCAATGGGTGAAGGCACAATTGCAACAAGTCCAAAACCCGCGCCAAGTCAATGCAATGGAAGGTGTTTCTATGTTGAAAATGAGGCAAAGAGGGCAACAACAACCTCAAGGTAATTGTGAGCAATTTGACAACAACAATGATGGTGATGGTTATTCGAATGAATGCTATGATGAGCAAAGTGAAGAATGTCAATATGTCAATAACTACCAAGGGAATAGAGGAAATCAAGGGAATCAACAATGGCGTCCCCAAGGAAATTGGGGCAATCAACAAGGCGGCAGTAATTGGAACAATAACAACCAACAACAAAGTGGTGGCAATTGGAACAACAACAATCAAAACAACAATTGTGGTAACCAAGGTAACAATCAAGGCAATTGGAACGGGAACAATAATAATTGGAGCAACAACAACAACAATCAAGGAGGGTGGAATAATAGCAGAAATCAAGGCAACCGGGGGCAAGGCTTTCAAAGGCCCCCCATGTACCAACAACCAAACAATCCACCTCCTTTTTCAATATCAATGGTCTAGTTCTTCGGGTAGTGATATAGGGAGAATAGAAATGATGTTCGAACAAATGATGAAGAAGAACCAAGACTGCGATGCTCAATTAGCTTCTCATAACACCTCTATTCGGAATTTGGAGGTGCAACTTGGCCGAATCTCTCAGTCGTTGAACACTCGACCTAAGGGTGCTCTACCAAGTGATACGGTAATGAACCCGAAATGGGGTAACAATCATGTGATGTTGGTTACAACAAGAAGTGGAAGAGGCGGTGATGTGCATGCCTCGAATGAAAAGAAAGTTGTGAATGACGAAGTTAAGTTGCATTATGATAATGTGACTTTGGATGTTGATGATGTGGTTAAACCAAATGTGACCAATGATGTACGGATTGATATTGATAATGAGGCCGGAGTAGAGACTCAAGATGTCGTGAACCTGTCTAGGGAACACGTGATTGACATGTCCGAGCCGGTTGTACAAAAGGCCAAGCCATCATTTCCTAGGACACCTCCATCTAACCCTCAATGGTTAGCAAAGCAAAAAGGTGACAATCAATTCAAAAAGTTCATTGAAATGGTGAAGAGTCTTACTATCAATGTGCTGTTGGTGGAGGCACTTGAACAAATGCCGGGGTACGCAAAGTTTATGAAGGATTTGGTAACTAAGAAAAGGTCGATGGAGTGTGAAACAATTAAAATGTCGCATCAAGTGAGTTCTATAGTGCATTCTATGGCCCCGAAACTTGAAGACCCTGAAGCTTTTACTATCCCTTGCACTATCGGTAGTGCGGATTTTGCCAAAAACCTTTGTGACTTGGGGGCTAGCATTAACTTGACTGCTTATTCGGTTTTCAAGACTTTGGGAATCGGGCAACCTAGGCCAACCTCTATGAGACTTCAAATGGCTGATCGATTGATGAAGCGACCCTTGGGCATAATTGATGATGTTCTTATTCGTGTTGATAAATTCATATTGCCAGCCGACTTTGTCATATTGGATTGTGAGGTGGACTTTGAAGTGCCGATTATTCTTGGAAGACCTTTCCTAGCTACGGGGAAGGCATTGGTTGATGTTATAGTGGGTGAGTTGACATTCTGTGTGGGAGATGAGAAGGTGGTATTCCAGGTTTGCAAATCAATGAGACAACCCAATAGCACAGAGGTGTGTTCATTTGCGGACATGTCACAACTGTGATAGTGGATGGCACAAGTTCCATGATAAATGTTGAAGATCCTCTTGAAGCCGTGCTTCTTAACATGGATGTCAATGATAATGCCGGTAGAGTGGAGTGCGTTAATGCATTGCATGGTATGGGGTCATATTCATATGAGCCTAGAAAGTTATCTTTGGATCTTGAAAACCACAAAACTCCACCAACAAAGCCATCGATTGAGGAGCCACCGGTGTTGGAGTTGAAGCCCCTTCCTCCACACCTCAGGTATGAATTCTTGGGTTCAAATTCAACTTTACCCGTTATTCTTTTGTCTTTCTTAACTAACATGTAGGTTGACGCCACTTTGGCGGTTCTTCAAAAGCACAAAAAGGCGATTGGATGGACATTGGCCGATATTTGGGGTATATGCCCCGCCTTTTGCATGCATAATATCATATTGGAGGAAGAGGCAAGACCTTAACTGGAACATCAAAGAAGACCAAATGAGGCGATGCAAGAAGTGGTAAAGAAAGAGGTTATCAAGTGGCTTGACGCCGGTGTGGTTTATCCAATCTCCGATAGCTCATGGACCTCTCCGGTCCAATATGTGCCAAAGAAAGGTGGGATGACGGTAGTGAAAAATGACAACAATGAGCTTATTCCCACTCGGACCATTACCGGTTGGAGAGTTTGTATGGACTACCGGAAACTCAACAAGGTGACCCGCAAGGATCATTTCCCCTTACCATTCCTTGATCAAATGCTTGATCATCTTGCGGGGCGAGCTTTCTATTGCTTTTTGGATGGGTACTCGGGCTATAATCAAATCTTAATTGCCTCGGAGGACCAAGAGAAGACCACTTTTACATGCCCCTACGGTACATTTGCTTTCTCCCGGATACCATTCGGGTTATTCAATGCTCCGGCGACCTTCCAACGTTGCATGATGGCTATTTTCACCGACATGGTAGAAGACATATTGGAGGTCTTTATGGATGAATTTAGTGTGGTTGGTGACTCCTTTGAAGAATGCTTGGTAAATTTGGATAGAGTCTTGGCTCGATGTGAAGAAACTAACCTTGTTCTCAATTGGGAAAAATGCCATTTTATGGTAGAAGAAGGTATAGTGATGAGACACAAGATCTCGAAGTGAGGAATTGAAGTTGATAAGGCCGAAATTGAGGTCATTTCGAGGCTTCCACCTACTTCTGTCAAAGGGGTGAGGAGTTTTCTTGGGCATGCTGGGTTCTACCGGTGGTTCATCAAAGATTTCTCGAAGGTTGTGAATCCACTTTGCAAGTTGCTAGAGAAAGATGCCAAGGTTCTTTTTGATGAAAAATGCATGGAGGCCTTTGAACTATTAAAGCACAAGTGACCTCAACTTCTATCATCACCACACCTAATTGGAGTTTTCCCTTTGAAATAATGTGTGATGCAAGTGACGTTGTGGTGGGGGCGGTGTTAGGTCAACGAATTAGTAAAATATTCCATCCCATGTACTATGCAAGCAAGACTATGAATGAAGCTCAACGGAATTACACGGCAATGGAGAAGGAATTGTTGGCAATTGTATTTGCCATGGAAAAATTTTGGCCTTATCTTATGGGGGCCAAGGTGATTGTGCACACGGACCATGCCGCCCTTAGGTATTTGATGTCCAAGAAGGATTCCAAGGCGAGATTGATGAGATGGGTACTACTTCTTCAAGAATTCGACTTAGAAATAGTGGAGCGGAAGGGAAGTGAAAATCAAGTTACGGACCATTTATCCCAGTTGGAGGAAGAAGGGAGGCCATGTGAAGGCCTTGAAATAAATGATACATTCCCCGACGAGCAATTTCTTTCCGTGTCTAGGTGTGACATTCCATGGTTCGTGGACATTGCCAACTTCATTGTGATCGGAATTGTCCCGTGTGAGCTCTCTTCTAACCAAACGAAGAAACTCAAATGGGATAGTTTGGATTTTTATTAAGATGAGCCGTACTTGTTTAAAATTTGCACGGATGGTGTGATCAGAAGATGCGTCCCGGAAGGTGAACAACTGAGCATATTGGAGGCTTGTCACTCCTCTCCATATGGTGGCCATCATGGAGTGGTGAGGACGGCTTCAAAGGTTTTGAGTTGCGGTTTCTATTGGCCAACTTTATTTAAGGATGCTAGTGATTTGGTAAAGAGATGTGATGCATGCCAAAGAGCCGGCGGAATTTTAAAAAGGGATGAGATGCCACTCAATACGATTCTCGAGGTGGATATTTTTTATGTTTGGGGCATCGATTTTATGGGTCCTTTCGTGAGCTCTTGTGGGAACACCTATATTCTCGTGGCGGTGGACTATGTCTCAAAGTGGGTTGAAGCTGTGGCTTTACCTAACAATGAAGCCCGGAGTGTTATGGCATTCTTGAAAAAGAGTATCTTCACAAGGTTTGGCACCCCTCGTGCTATCATTAGTGATAGGGGGTCTCACTTTTGCAACAAATCTTTTGACTCATTGCTTGCTAAGTATGGAGTAAATCACAAAGTGGCCACCCCCTATCATCCTCAAGCTAGTGGTCAAGTGGAAGTCTCCAACCGAGAAATAAAGAGTATCTTGTCCAAGATGGTAAATGCTAATAGGACCGATTGGTCGAAGAAATTGGATGATGCTCTTTTGGCCTATCGGATGGCTTACAGGACCCCAATTGGTATGTCTCCATACCGGTTGGTGTTTGGTAAATCTTGCCATCTTCCTGTGGAATTGGAGCACAAGTGGGCCTTGAGGAAGTTGAACTTGGAATGGGATGTTGCGGCGAATCTCCGTGTTGAGCAACTAAACGAGCTTGATGAGTTTAGATTTCATGCCTACTCCTTCTCGTCCTTGTATAAGGACAAGATGAAGTATCTTCACAACAAATATGCTCGGGGAAAGGAATTCAAGGTTGGTGATATGGTTCTTCTTTTCAACTCCCGGTTGAGGTTATTTCCGGGAAAGCTCAAGTCAAAGTGGAGTGGGCCATTTGAAGTTGTATGTGTGACTCATTTTGGTGCTCTTGATCTGAAGAACAAGAATGGTGAAATTTTCCAGGTCAATGGGTATCGTGTCAAGCATTATTTGGGGAAGTTTGATGACAGCCACGTGGTGGCACTCATTCATTTCAAGTGATGTGATGGTAACATGCGTCGTGCCGCGACGTTAAATCAGGCGCTTCTTGGGAGGCAACCCATGTCTTTTTCTTTCTCTTTGATTTTCTTTGTAGCTTAGGATTTTTGAGCTAATTGTTTGTGAGATGTTGCAAGGATTGTGATGAAGCAGTGCAAAACAAAAGGAAAGAAATTGCAGTCTCTGCAGTTTGCCAGTGCAGCCGCGGTGCATTTTTGCGCGGTCCGTGCTGCCATGAGCCAAGTTTGCATAGTCTCTGAAGTTTGCTAGTGCGTCCGTGATGCATTTTTGTGCTGTTCGCGCTTGCAAGTCAAAAGTATGGTGCTCTCTAAAGTTTTCCACACAGACGCGGTCATGTTTGTGTGGTCCGCGTGGGCTGCTTAGTACAAGGCTGCAATGAACAAACCCTGCGCGGTCCGCAGTCACTTTTGCGCGGCCGCGCTGGTAGGTGAGTACGAGCCCCACTGGGTGTCTATAAAAAGAGACCAAGGGTCTCATTTTACCCTTTTCGGACTTTGAAAACCCAGAACCCTAATTTTATTGTTCCTCATTTTCTGAGCCCGTTCTTCTTGCTTGATTGGATTAATTGCACTCATTCTTCATCAATCTGGTAACATCTCATGCACTTATGATTAATTAATTTCTTAGTTTTCATCTTATTTGTTGCCTAGTAGTGTAACCTCTCTTTTTCTTCTCATTTTTCTTTGAATTACTAGTTTAGGTTAGATTCCTTGCTCGTTTTTGTATGTGCTGAACATGTTTAAGGATTGGGTAACTGAGTAGGGACAAGTAGGAGTTAAAATTTGAACAAAAATGAACGAAAATATGAAACCCTAACTTAGTTCCCTAACCCTAGCTCAATGTGGACCGCGGTAGCTTTTGCGTGACCGCGCTGCCCTGACGGGGTCCACGTTGCATTTCTGTGTGGATCGCAGAGTACTTTTGTTGCATGTTTAATGTTCCCAGCGCAGCCGCATTGTACTTTTGCGCGGCCTGCGCTGGCCTACCGCGGCCGCGTCCCTATTTTTTGTGGTCCGCGGTGGGAGATTCAGAGAGTGTGTTTTGGGGCCTTTGCCCAGCACAGATAGCTATCACCTTTGTGCGGTCCACGGTGCCTCCAACGCGGCCGCACTCCTATTTTGTGCGGTCTGCGGTGCTATGTACTGCAACCTATTCTGCCACTGTGTTCTGCACTTGTGTCCTCAACCTATTTCATTCACCTGTTTCACTGCATGTGCTTAAACTAACAATGTTAGATGCTTATCTTTGCTGATAATGGTTAGTCAAAAAGGCGGCAAACAATCACTACAACACGGGAGAGTGGTTCCTCCCGAGGGGGTAAAGGCAAGAGAATAGCCAAACTCACTCCCCAGGCTCGGGAGAACATAAAAAAGACCTGGACATTGATAAAAGCTACTGATAAGGATGCTTCTCATTCATCGGGGAGTGAGTATGTGCCCTCCAAAAGCATCTTCTCAGATTCAATCCCAACTCACACAACTGACCCCTCCACCTAGTTGATACCCCTGTACTATCACCCACATCCAAAAGAACAGTGAATGTAGTCTCGGATTCTTCTGACGAGTCCGCAGCCGGTAGTGAGAAATACTCCACATCCCCTATAGCTTCATTATCTGGGGAGAGTGCAGGCAAAGATGAGGGAGGTGAGCCTCAGATTGGGGGTATTGAAACAACTAAAAAACCTGAAGTCTGGGAAGATCGATTTGTCAGTCAAGTGGCATTTCACAAGTTTAGGGAGTGGTGGCCGGTGAGGAAGTTGATACCAGAGAGAAGTTTTATTGACATTGACCTTTTACCCCACAACTAGAACATGCAAAGGGAGTTTCGAACTAGAAAAGGCTGGGCGTTTTTCTCGGAGAAGTGCATAGATGAAAATGAGCACATGGTTAGGTAATTCTACTCTAACGTGGATCACATTGTCAAGGATACTAAGGTGACCAAAGTGAGAGACAAAGTAGTGTTGTTTGATGGAAACTCCTTGAATGACTATTTGGGGTTCCAAGATGAGGACGAGTCGCTTTATCTAGCAAAGTTAGGGATGGGGGAGGAAGTCTGTCCTTGGTTGGCTCAATTCTGAGCTATCCCAGGTACTGTGCCACAGTGGCTGCAAGCATGGAAGAAAATATTCCGGAACACCTTCAAATTTGAGGCTCGAGGGTGGTTGACATTTGTGTGCAGTCAACTTAATCCTTCTACCCACGATAATACTATTCCACTTACCCGGGCTATTCTTGTTGCAAGTATTATGGTCGGGCACCCTATCAATGTAGAAAATATGATGTCCAGGGTGATTTTCACTGTAGGACAGGAGCATGACCGGAACTACCCTTTTCCAAAAATCCTTTCTAAGTATTTCAGGGATCTGGAGGTGGAGAAAACAAGGTATGATATCAAAACTAAGTCTGTGGCTCCCTATTCTTAGTACAGTATGCAGGGCCCGGACAACCCTAAATCCAAGCACTACAAGCCACCTACTTCGGTCCCAATTGGCCAGTCTGAGGAGCCAGTTGCTGTAGAGCCTTCTACCGTGCCTTCTACGGAGCCTGCTGCCACTACAGTTGTAGACTTACCTCCAGGACCATCCTCTTCTGCTGGTCCCACTACTTCAGCGGACCCGGGGGTGCCATATTTTAGGACTCATCCCTTCACTGCCCATCAGTTGAGCCAGACATTGGCTAGCTTGAACAACTAGATGTCAGCTGCGACATCCAAGTTGTCCATATTGTACTCCGCTATTCAGACCCAATCAGCACCTCAGCCAGCTCAAATTCCTCATTCCATTGAGGACACTTTGAAGAAGCCCCTGGAGAACCAGAAAAGTATTATGAAGACACATGCTAATTTGACTGCTGCTGTGGAGTCACATGGCAAGGATCTGAAAGAGCTTGCCAAGGAGCACAAAAAGATGAGGAGATCACGGGCTTCTAAGGAGTCTGTGAAGCAACTCAGGACAGATGTGGACAAACTATTGGCATATCAGATGCCTCTAGACTTGTTATTAGGGGACCCAGCCCCAGATCCAGCAACACCAGTAGCAGAGTCACAGCAGGAGCAGGCACCCAGGCTGCCTAGGAAGAAGAGGAAGATCCCCAGTACAGCTGATGCAGTAATTGAGGCGGCAGTCCCACAAGAGGCCTCTTCTAGTTTGCCACATGCTGCACCTGGCATCCAGTCGGTCCAGGAGTAGGCCCCAGTCCCAGCAGTTGAGCAGTAGGAGGCCGGGAGCCAGTCTGAGGCTCCCGCACATACGGAGGACTTGGGGACCACTTATGATCCCATGCAGATGGACCAGGCCTAGGGAGCCTCTATATCCTTTACTTTGATTTTGATGCTTATTTTGGTAGTTGGCATTGGAGACAATGCCAGCTTTTATTCGTGGGGGTGCACCCTACTATGTTTTGTTGATTATCTGGATGACTGTATATATTTGACTCAGTTTTTGTTCCTTTTAGTTCATTTTCTATTTGGTATGTATATAAATTTACATTCAGTACTTTTTATCTTCTATTTTGGTATGTATATAAAGTTAAGTTACATTTTGTATATATTCATTCCCCGTTTGTATATTCTAATTCCCTATTGTAAATATTCATTCTATTTTTTATTTTCGCAAAAAAATTTCGTTTTTAGCTTTATAGTTAGGCTCGTAGCCTCTTGTTTTATTATTTACGCTTCCAATAAGCCCTTGGTTTTCTTAAGGCCACGATTCTTTCCAAGGGTGGAGTATTGTGTGAACCGGGTGGCTCTTCCCGATGATGGATGGAGTGACAACCTTCTTAAGGGCTTGAGTCCGTTTCTTTGATTTTTCTTTTGTTTTTGATAGTTGTAGTTAAGGGTACCTCAAGCAAAGCTTCACTTGGGCCTAGCATATTTTCCTTTGATCCCATGGTCAAAGACATAATGTTGTGTTTAGGATGGTGAAAGGCGTGGCTTTGAGACTCTTGTGTTGACCAAACAATAATCATGTGGTCTTTTTGGACCATTGTGTGCTTGAATCGTAACTAAGGTCGTTGTGGACCCTCGACACGATGTCTTTAGCAATCCCCTAGCGTGTGTGGTGAGAAATCAAATTGTGAGTCCAAGTCCCGAGCCAATGGTCTAGAACTTGCCCTGAATGTTTGTTGAGGCAAAATCTTAGGTGAAATTTGACTTGAGAAGTGATTATAGGCTTTCATTGATCCAAATGTTAAGTTGAATAATTCCATGGCCTACCAATGAAATGATCCCTAGTTAACCCTTTTGAGCCTTGAGCCTTTTTCTTTCAAGAACCAATGCTACAAGCGTATACCCGTTCTAAATGATACCCTCTCTTGGCACCCAACTCATCCCTTGAGTAATGGCAAATGACTAAGTTTGGGGGGAGAGACAAGAAAGGAAACAAAGTGGTAGAAAGGTGAAAAAGCAAAAGAAAAATAAAGGCAATGAAAAAAGCAAGAAAAGAAAAAGACAAAAAGAAAATCCAATGTGAACAAGAATAAAAAGGGATTCAAAAAAAAGGTGAAAAAGGCGTGGAAAAAGTAGAAAAAGTAGAAATATTTTGAATTGCATAAGAAAGAGTGATAATGTGTCTCTCTAACCCCTTGTAAAGTAGTGAAATACTCAAAAGATTCAAGAGAGTTATGCCAAAATGAATCAAAAGAAGTGCTTAAGGGAAGATTGAATCCACTTGAAGAAAAACATGTCCTACCATTACCAAAAAGCCTTCACATTTGACTCCACAAAAGCCCTATAGGATCTTGAGTTGAAAGGAACCTATATTAGTGGATACTTACGTAAGGGGCAGGCATATGGTACCCAAAGCCAGACTTGTGACTTTCTTCTTGAGAGAGATGAGTGAAATTCCATCAGCATAGGTTTGTGTGTCAATACTCTAGAAGGTGAGGTTCGCTTAGGGAGAGTTGAGGATGTGTGAGTTTGGGTTCCACAATGACCAAACTAATTGAGAGAAGTTCTTTGATGAAATATGTCAACTCTTGATGCTCTTTTGTCACACTTGATCCAAAGTTTTCAAAGTTTAAATATGTTAATGATGCATTGGTATTGAGGGCAATTATTAGTCTCAATTGATGCTTGTTGAGGTTGCTTTAGGGTAGCTGGAATTACTTGGATTTCCCTTTAAGGGGTGGGTCTTATTTTGTTTGCTTGAGGACAAACAAAGGTTTAAGTTTGGGGGAGTTGATAAGTTAGGATTTTACCATGTTTATACCCCTACTTGCTATTGCTTTGGTTACAAATTTCTACAAAACAGTCCCAAAATGCTTAAGAGTTGTGCTTGATTGCAGGTTTGAGCGACAAAGTGACAAATATTAAAGATCAGCTCAAAACAGAGTGAAACCTGCTCAAGTGTCAAAGACTAAGTGAAATGAGGAAAAGAGGGCCCAGTGCGGACCGCGCAAAAGTGAATGCCGCCGCACTAGGAGATTCAGAGATTTTTCATTCTCATGATGGAAGCAACGCGGGCGCGGTACTTGTAACGCGGTTCGCGTTTAGGAATCACGGCCGCGCTACACTTTTACACGGTCCGCACACATGAGGTTTAGAGACTAGAAATTTGGAGATTAAAGCCACATGGCCGCGCTACACTTTTACGCGGTTCGCGCGAACGAGATTCAGAGAGCTGAGGTTTTGGCCATTTCAAGCAATGCGCTCCGCGTTCATTTATGTGCAGCCACGCTAACGCCCAGCGCGGCCACGCTAACGCCCAGCGCGGCCACGCTAACGTCCAGCGTGGCCACAGTGCATTCTCTCGCGGTCCACGGTCCTCAACTTCATAGAAGCTGAAATCATGAGTCCAAGAGCCAGCACGGCCACGGTCCTTTTTGGGCGGTTCGCGCTGACCCCACAGGGGTATTTTTGTCCAGTTTTTTTAGCCTAGTATAAATACAATATTTTACCATTTTTAAGTTAAGTTTGATATTCTGAAACGCAGTAGTGCACCTGGGAACGAGATTGTAGCCATTTGTTTGGCACTTTTGCTATTTATTAATGATAGATATTTGTAGATTCTTCTTAGTAATTAATTAATATGTTTAGTTCTTCATCTATTTCTTCAATTTATGTATCTAGCATGAGTAGCTAAACCCATAATCTAGGGTAGTGGCTCAACCCTAGTGTGGTAATTGATGGGTGTTGCCATCTAGGGTTAAATTAATATTGGGTGTTTGTTATTTGGGTTGATTTTATGTTTTAATTAAGGATTAGTGGTTGCAAATATTGATTCTAGCTTTGTGGGTATAACTCTTCTTGAGAAAGAGAGTCCATGACCCCAAAATAGACCCAACAAGGAATTGGGATGGACCCATGAGAAATGGTAGTCCCAATTAACGGGTTAAATCTCGAGAGAGTAATCACCCTACTTGAACTCTAGTTGCTTGGTCTAATTGGCCTACCCAATTGGTCTCGAAAGAGTCAATTGGGCAAAATCATTCTCTCTACCGAGAGGTGTGAGAATGGGTATAATTGTGCAATGGTCATAGCGTAAGCCCCAAATATGTCAATCTATCCTTAGCAATTTCTACCCTTTAATTAACCACCTAGGTGATGCCACGACCCTAGTGCCTTTCCTCTCATTAATTACAACTTAGCAATATTCTCGTAGCTTAATTTAGTTTTAATTATTAGTTTATAATAGTAGTTATAAAATCAAAAAAAAAATGTTTGAAGTGACATTAGAAGCACAACCGCATCTCTAGACTAGACAGGCAATACAACTCCACTACTAGCTCTCTGTGGAAATTCGATCCTGAACCACTATTCGGGTAAAAGCTATTGCGACCCGCTCTTCCTACCTTGGTGTAGTGTCGAGTTGGCAGCGATCAATATCCAATGAACCATGATGATCTATTCAAGGAGACTCATATAGTAAAGAAGAAGAAAGAGACGGATCAAGAAAGATGGGTCAAGGACTGGGCCTCGACTGTATATGTAAGCTTTCACTTTTCTTTAAGTATTTTAATTTACTTTTATATAAATTTTGAAATACTAATTCAATTTAAATTTTCGTATAGGTTCGCTACCAAACTAACGTGGAGGAATTCATCCGCACTCAGCCAGCTGGTGAATCGGGCGAGCCAACCCAACCTTCGGACGAGGATGCTGAAAGAATATGAATGGAGTCTATTGGCGGTCCAAAATGGGGGAAGGTATACGGGCTTCCTACTAAAACATTCTATAGCCATAAGTGTGGAATGCAAGGAACAAGGACTTCCTCGCAAGGGGAGCAACTTAATGGGGAGAACCTCTCGGCTATGCGGGAGACTGTGACAAAGCTCACATCCGAGCTAGAAGCGACCAAGAAAAGAGAAAGGGTTAGAGATGCTCAATTCCTTGGCATGCAAGCTCAGATCATAACTCTCCTATCTACTAGAGCTTTTCCGTTTCCCCGGTCTCGTGAGTCATCGCCAGAGGCTCGACTTGAACGTAAGCGTTCCTTCCGTCCTCCCCATGATCGTTCCTCCCATCCTCTCCGTGGTCATTCTTCACGTCCTCCACAAGACCCTTCTCGATACCGTCTTTTAGATGAAAGTTCATCAAACGGTGATGATGATGTTGTACAAAACACTCCTTGACTTGTATATACTTTGAACTAGACAAATAGAACCGGTTCTGAACTAGTTGTAATAAGTATTAACTTGGTTTTGGATTTTTTAGTTCTATTGAACTTTAATTTGTTAGTTTTAATGTATTTATTGAATTGTGTTGTTGTTGTTGTTGGCATAAAATGCCTGTTCAGAAATTTTGGAATGCTAGCAGGTGGTGTAGCTGCCAAGATAGGTATTTTATGCCAAAATTAAAACCCAGAAAACCGACCAAATTTGGTCGGTATTTAATTTTTAAAAAAATTCTTCTGATTAGCGACCAAAGTTGGTCGCATAATCTTAAAAAATAAAAAATTAATAATTACCGATGAAAGTTGGTCAGTTAATGAACAAGGATTACCCAGATTTCACATTTACCGGCTAACTTTGGTCGCTAATTTTTAAATTTAAATTTTAAAAAAATATATATTTTTTAATTTACCGACCAACTTTGATCGCTAATCTTTAAATTTTAATAATTAATAATATAACACAATTTACATACAAAGAGAAAATGATAATAAAGAGAAGTAAACAAAACATAGATTACATGTCAATCTCAAAAGTATCAAATTAAATTTGGACAAAATGTAATTGTATTTGTAAAAGAAGCTAAGCAGCAGCCTCTCTCTAGAAGAAGAAGAAGAACCAGCTCAATCCAGCTAGTAGCAGGCTTCCTACCACCTTCAATTTTTCTCCTCCACTCTGCGTTACATTCACAATATTATTTTAATTAAAATGTATATTTAAGCAACAAATCAGAAACTATTCTGTGTGTCTCAATTTATATGAAATACTTCTTTTTTAGTTTGTTCCAAAAAAAAAAAAAAAAAAAAAGAAATATCATAATTACTTCTTTAGAAATTATGTAACTTTCTACTTTTCTTTGCATCATATTAGACGATTTGGCTTATGACTCTTTATTTGATTCATTTAAATCCAATTCATTTTGATTCAACGAACCAAACTTATTCTGATCAGAATTTTTAATCTATCTAAATTTAACCCAACTCGCCTAAGACAAACCTAAGACAAGTGCATCTGTTGATTAGATTTGAACAATCTTTATCGTTGTCACCTACAAACTAATCTTAATCACCGATCATACCGAAGAAAGTAGTGCAAAAAATTAAACTATATTACAGTTTAGGCAACTGTACAGTACTAAAAGATAAAGGACACATCAAACATTACTAGATCCGAATGGCACTAGCTATATATATATTGTGCATTTTAAAAATATCTGTGAGTAAATAAAATTAAAAGAGGATGGTCTGAGATTGTTACCTCATCCTTTAGAGATGGGCTAGGAGAATCAGAATCAAGGCTAGGTCCAGGAGCTTCGCTAGGAGGTGCGGGTGGTCCCATCAACTCAGGAGCAGGAGCCGGTGAAGATACATTGTTCTTCTTACCCTCCTTCCTGCTCTTGCTAGGAGCAGGAGCTGGAGTCTCCGAGGTAGCACTTGGTGGAGTTGCTACCTCTGGAGCTGGGGAAGGTGGCGAGCTCACTGGAACCGCGGCTGGTGGTGAGCTCACTGGAACAGCAACTGGTGGAGAATTAGCTGATGGTGAGCTCACTGGAACCGGGGCTGTTGGTGAGCTCACTGGGGAAATGACAGTAGGGGTCGGTGGAGCAGTAGCTGGTGAGGTAGCGGGAGAAGTAGAAGGCTTTGATGTTGTTGTTGGTGCATCTGCAGGGGACTGAGCTGTGACACCGGCCACTGTAATGCACATGACGGCCACTGCAAGTAAAATTCTTTGATCCATTGTTTATAATTGGCTAAAGACGGAGTTTGAATGTTTTCGACGAGTGACGAGTGAGAGCTTTATATAAGGAGGACAGTACTTGTTTGACGGTTTGAATTCGTGAGCATAATAATACTCCACTCCATTACATTAATTTATTTAAGAAATTTACTTGCTTTTGTCTCATTTTATATGCTTTTCTAATTTGATTGAACATGATTTTTTTTAAACCTTTCAGATAATGTAATTTTAAACTAAAAACATATCATACAAAAATCTTTTGTTGAATCTTGCATTCTTAAATAATGTGACATTTTTTTAACAGTGAAAAAAGAAACTAAGACATGAATTTGAGACGAACCATTTAACTCAATTAATTAATTCATATTTTTAATTTAATTTATCAAATAACTAAGAGGAGTTTAATATAATTTTATGCAGTTCCGACTTCCAAGTCTTCTTCAAAAGGCTAAAAAAGACCCAACATGTGGGTGGGGCGACGAATAATAAAGTGGGGTCTAGATTTCCATGTGATTTACTTTGAGCTTGCCACGTCAGAGGTTCTACGAACTTTGTACTGTTTTGCTTGCTAGACCTTTTTTTTTCCACTCGGTATCCGATATTTTCATTGGAGCCCAACTATATATGAATTCGCGTCGCGTAGTGCCCCATTCGGGGGGAAGCGCTTCCTACCAAGGATTTTTCCATACCCAGGGCTCGAACCCGAGACCTCTGGTTAAAGGAAGTGCAATCTCATCTACTGCACCACATCTTTTGGTGGTGTTTGCTGACTTTCAATTCATGCCTATAGCAGGAAAATGTTCAAATGAAATTGTTAAAAAAATTAGATAAACTAATGTTATTTTGGTTTCTTATTGGGTGTGTTTGGTATATCGAAAAATATTTTCTGTGCAAAATATTTTTCAAGAAAGTGTTTTCTTGAAAAATAATTAGTAATCTTATTAATTTTTTGGTGTTTGGTACACAAATTAAGGAAAATAACTTCTCAAGAGTATTGATAAATAATTTAGATATAATAAACATGAAGCAATAAACTTTCAAACAAACAACCTTACGAATTGACAAATTTCATAAACTTTCGAACCGTTAAATGTTCGAAATCGCAGAATTTCGAACCCGTAAACTTTATCATTTCTAAATTCGTAAACTTCCAAACTCATAATTTTGGAACTTGTAAAATTTTGAACCTTTAAACCAATAAATAAAAAAATTAAAACTGAAAAATATATTTAAAAATACTTTTTTCGGAGGGGGGGAGGGGGAGGGGGGAATGTCAATAAAACGAAAGAAAAACAGAAATTTAAATTACAAAAAAAATGTAAATTGCTGGTGGGAGGGGGGTCGGGATGGATGGTGCAGAAAAATAAAAAAATAAAAATTTGATATTGCAAAAAAAAAAAAAAAATTAAGGTAAAAAATAATTTTGCGGGCGGGAGGTGGGGTGGGGGAGGGTGGTAACGGAAAAACTGAAATTTGAAAGAAAAAGAAGTCTTTTTTGGAAAGAAGGGATGAGGTCGGTTGGTGAGGGTGGAAAAGGTTGAGAAGGAATTTTAGAAAATGTTTTCCCTTATATTGATAATGAAAATATTTTCCTCCAATTGAAGAAAAATGAGTTGATAAGGAAAATATTTTTCAAAATATTTAAGCCAATCAAACATGGGAAAATGAGTTTCAAAACATTTAAGCCACCAAAATATAGAAAAATTGGAAATCAATATTTTAGTTGTAAATTCTGTTTCTACAAAACTGATTCCCATTCTTTACGTGACACGTGTAATTAGCCTTTAGTTTTTTCCGTCTCTTTTTATGACCCACTATTACTTATTCCCTTTCTTTTCGGTCGGACCAACAATTTTTCCTTTTTTTCGTCGTCTTTCTTTGGTGGACAAGTAACTTACTTTATGTGAGAAAAGTTCAGAAAATCTGTAAAATAAAGTGATGGTAAAAAGGTCCAATTTTATCCCTAAACTATGGTATATGGCTCACTTTTGTCCTTCGTTTATAAATTGGACGAAAAATATCATCGCCGTTAGTAAAGTGGACCAAAAATGTCCCTCAATTTAACACAATGGGCCAAAAATGTCCCTCAACTTAACAACCCTCCACACAAGCCATTTTAATCCTACATGGCATCCACGTGGCTGTGACATGGCAGCCATATAAGCGGACAACCCTCTAAACCTGCTCCGACCCATTTCCAAACAAAAAACTGTTGTAACATTACACTGTTCAAAACTTCCAGTTTTGCAAAAAAAAAAAATGTTGTAACATCACACAAAAAAATCGGTATAAATAAAACACTATCCAAACTGTCCAGTTTTTCAAAAAAAAAAAATACAATAACATTAATTGTCCAAAGTTATCCAGTTTTGCAAAAAAAAAATGTTGTAAATAAAACACTTTCCAAACAGTCCAGATTTTTTTAAAAAAACTGCAGTAACATTACACTGTCCAGTTGTGCAAAAAAAAATTGTTAACAAAACACTGTCCAAAATGTCTAGTTTTTCAACAAAAAAAATCGCAGTAATATTACACTGCCAAAAAAATTGATGTAAACAAAACACTGTCCAAACTGTCCAGATTTTAAAAAAAAACGGTAAGGAAGATCAATGAGGTCTCAGATTTTCAACTACATACAATAACCAAGATTCCTAGATTTGTGAGTTAAAATCGTTTGGAAATGGGTCGGAGCGGGTTTAGAGGGCTGTCCGCTTATGTGGTTGTCATGTCACAACCACGTGGATGCCATGTAGGAATAAAATGGCTTGTGTGGAGGGCTGTTAAGTTGAGGGACATTTTGGCCCATTGTGTTAAGTTGAGGGACATTTTTGGCTCACTTTACTAACGGCGAGGATATTTTTGGCCCAATTTACAAACGGATGACAAAAGTGAGCCATATACCATAGTTTAGGGATAAAATTGGACCTTTTCCGTAAAATAATTGGTAGTGACTGTGAATTATAAACAATCCACTCAATGCATGAGAACGGAACCTAAATATTATTTTTTTGGACTCAAAATACATTAATAAGTATTAAAAAAAATTACTTTTCTATGTATAGCGTTCAAATACAAGATATACTTTAACGGTAACTTTTGCCGTTAAGGTATTGTGTCTTGTATTTAAATGCTATACTGCCTGACGATTTGACTTCCATATATAGCGTCTTCATTTCATACGCTATGTATAGCATATGAAAAGAAAATGCTATATCCCTAATTAAACATACACAAAATTATCAAAATATTGAATTTGACACGCATAAATATTCATGATATTTTGGTGCTACTGGACCTCAAATATCGAGCCTGAAACCCAATAGGCATATATATTTTGTACAATTAAATAATAAACATACAATTAATGTTGTTTAATTTACAGTTGACGACATGGACACGTCGCCTATACATCCCGTAGGTTACTCTCGTGAGCTATTAGTGCTTCAGGGCGATCATAGGTCCGCCCATATATGGTAGGGAGAGTTACTGTCCCAGACTCTCCGCGCTAGGAGAGTGGACGACCTGTGGGATTTTTTGAGGCCCAGAGATCTCCATAAGCGTGTATTCCATCGCATCTAGGATACGTGATTCTATAGGATTATTGAGATCGGGCGGATACAGGTTGACTGGGCTTTGATCACGGCGTTGATTGAGCAGTGGCGACCGAAGACACACACTTTTCACCAGCCCATTGGCGAGGCTACCATCACGCTTATATGGCCTGCCCATTGATGGCATGGCCGTTTCACCGCCTATTGCTATGAGATCTATGGCGCGCGATGCTTATTTGGACATGCTACAGCAGCTCACGGGTTTCAAGCCACAAGACGAGACTGCATCGTCGGGTGCCAGTTGGTTGACTTTGACACCTATTAGACAGTACCTGGAGGTACTCCACCCCGATATCACCGACGATACAGAGGAGGTACATATCACCCGGTATACGAGGTTGTTGCTGCTTCTTCTATTTGGAGGTGTCTTGTTCCCAAACACTTCGGGGAACCTAGTGTGACGACCCGATCCGTTGTCTCATGTGTTACTGCTCTGTTTTCTCCATTTTTATGCTTCTTCATGTTTTGTTATCAGTATTTGGTGTGTTAGAGTTGATTTTGATTGGTTTTGATAAGAAATGAGATACTTAGTCTATTTAAGGAAGGCTTAAGTTGGAAAAGTCAATCAGACATTGACTTATGAGTTATAGGGCTCGGATGTGATTTTCGGTGATTCGGTTAGCTTCGGGAGGTAATTTGTGACTTAGGAGTGCGATCGAAATTGATTTTGGAGGTCCGGTGTAGAATTAGGCTTGAATTGGCGAAGTTAGTATTTTGGCAAATTTCGGTTGATGGGTGAGAATTTGATCCGAGGGTCGGAATGGAATTCCAAGAATTGTTGTATAGGTGATTTTGGATATATGTATAATTTTTCAGTTCATTCGGACGTCGTTTGGTCGGGTTTTTGATCAATAGTGCATTTCGGAAGTTTTTGAAGAACTTAGATTTGAATCCGATGTAATTTGATGGTTTTAGCATTGTTTGATGTGTTTTGATGATTGGAACAAGTTTGAATGAGGTTATGGGATATGTTGGTGCTTTTGGTTGAGGTCTCGGGGGCCTCGGGGTGATTTCGGATAGCTATCAGGAAGTTTGGAGTTGTAAAAATGCAGCAGAAAATTGCAGAGAACTTTTGTTCTATGCAATCGTAGAGGGATTCATGCAATCGCATAGAAGGATTTGAAGGGTGTTGAATTTGTTCAATGAGTTCGCGTATAGTTGGATGCGATCGTACAGTGTTGGTTGTTGATGTACTGCGATCGTGGAGCATGTGCTGTGATCGCATAGGGTATTTTGAGGGCTAGTAATGTTGTGCTATGCGATCAAGGGGTATCTTATGCGGTCGCATAGGGTTAAATCAAAGGTTAATATTTTTGTGTTATGCGATCGCAATGGCTTGTATGCGATCGCATAAAATGAAATTATAGCCGGGTAGAAGGGTTTTAAAATATTTCATCAGCGAGCTTAAGTCATATTTTCTCCATTGTTGAGTATTTTGAGAGCTCTTTGGGACAAATGGAAGATGGATTCAAGGAGGATTGATTGGAGGTAAGTTCCTTGGCCTAAATATACGAGATTATGATAGATTTAACATGGAAATTGGTTGAAATTCACCAAAAAGGGGTAAAGCTAGGGCTTGAGTTTTTGATATTTCAAATTGAGATTTGATAGGTCACTTGAGCTCGAATTTGAGAGTTCTTGGTATGTATGGACTCGGGGCGAGATGCGGTAATGTAAGTTTTGTAATTTTTCGAGAAGTGGGCACGGGACTTGGGTTTTGCTAGTTTCGAGATTTTTGCTATATTTCGATTGTTTTCGATTGGGTATTGTTCCCTTGGCATATTGTAATATATTCGCTCTGATTTTGGTTAGATTCGACACGCGTGGAGGCCGATTTGAGGGGCAAAGACATCGCGAGCGAGGAATTTCACCGGTTCGAGGTGAGTAATACTTGTAAATGATATCCTTAGGGTTTGAAACCCCGAATTTGCACATTATAGTGCTATATTGAGGTGACTTGCACGCCGGATATGAGCGTGGGGTAGAGCACTGTTGGGGATTGTGACTTGGTCCGTCCCGGTTGTTGATTTTTACCGCGTATTTGACTGAAACTACTTGTTATCGTCATAATTTGGGCTGATTGCCATGTTTGGGCTCCGTGCCAACTATATGAATCCTTCGGGGATTGATATTACTATTTTAACATATCTTTGCATATCATTTGGTTCCAGCCCAGAGTTTTAAATACTGTTTGCAAACTCAGCCATACTCCTAAGTTTTGAAAACTCAAGTGATATTCTAAATGATAATTCGGGCTGAGAACTACTATTTTATAAATGCCCAAGGGGCTTATGATAATTCCTGGACTGAGCATGGATCGGGCTGCACGCCGCAGCAGTGATTTGAAACAGTGGTAACAATGACACTGTATGATGTGACTTGAAACAGTGGTAACAATGACACTGTATGATGTGACTTGAAACAGTGGTAACAATGACACTGTATGATGTTAATTGGTCAGGTAATAATGACTGACCGGTCAGGTAACAATGACTTACCAGGAATTAATTGATGCCACGAGATGGCTTGATATTGCGCTTGGGTTGTAGGAGCCCCCCGGAGTCTGTACACACCCCCAGTGAGCGCCGTCGACGATAAATAAATATGGATGGCTCGGGCTGCACGCCGCAATGGGTACTGGAATGTACCATCATATGCATTGCATTGCATTCATGCATTTGTTCATTATTTGTTGTTGTGATATTTCTTGAGATATCTATCTGCTGTTATGGCATTATCTGATTATTCCTAAAGAGGATAACTTTCAGACAGTGGTAACAATGACACTGTATTATGCGTTTAGTCAGGTAACAACGACTGACCAGGAATGACACCGTGCGTTCAGGTAACAATGGCTAACCATGAACGAGAACAAGGCCCGAGGGGTGAGGTTTTATGTATAACGACACTAATTGTTTGAGATTATTTTTGCAACTGTTGAAAAGATTATTTTCAACCAAGATATTTCCAAAGATTTCACAGTTTTACTGATTTCTAAAGGAGTTTTGCATTGTTTCTATACAACATGATGATCTATTATACGTGTTTTCTTGCTGCTCAGTTATTATTTACCTTTATTACTCACTGAGTTGGAATACTCACTTTACTCCCTGCACCTCGCGTGCAGTTGCAGGTATTGTTCACCCGGTAGTCGGTTAATAGCTGATTGAAGGTATTACTATTGAAGCTGAGCAAGGTGACCGCCTGCGTTCGCGGCACCAGACTTCATCCTTTGATTCCAGATTTTATTTTGTATATTAGTGGCCCTATAGTTGTGTTCAGACTTCTTTAGATGCTCGTGACTTGTGACACCCTGGTCCGGTTGTGTTGCATTATAAATACTAGTTATTGTTGTCGTTAAGCTGTATTAATATATTCACTTATGTTTAATAATTGTTAAAGAGAGACGGTTTGGGTTAGTTGGCTGGCCTTGTCTTCACGAGAGGTGCCATCACGATCGGGTTTGGAAATTGGGTCGTGACACCTAGTCAGCCTGAGATTTCTTTATCATCTTCAGCTGCTAGATGAATTACCCTATTATAGTTGGGGTGTTGCGTTCTCCGCTACATGTATAGGCAGATGTGTCGGGCAAGCATGGGCACTCAGAGAGATGTTTGTGGTTTTATGTCGCTTCTACAGGTGACAACATATTCAAATAATTTGTTAATCAGTCCCAACTCTACCTAGTTAGAATTTATCTTAAACCTTATGTCAACTTTGCATGTTAGGTTTGGGCCTGAGAGCGGTTCTTGCAGTTTCAGCCACCTTGACCACAATTACCTCCTAATGTACCACCTCCGTTTCTCCCTCTAGCCAGGAGGTGGGTTCTCCACCGTACACTTTCACGAAGTATGATGCTCATCATAATATCCCCCTCTGCAAGGTGTGTTGGATCTGCTAGAGGGCGTATAGGTAAATATGTACCTAAACGTACCTGGTATAGATTAACTTAGTGTTGCGCATACTCATGTTTCATGTTCTTATTTGATAGTTCATCTGGACGCCGTACATCGACGATTTGATAGCTTCCCTGCCAGCTTATTGCTCGGCCGATCGATTGATTTGGAGCACTTCTGCCCCACTCATATGCCTCGATATTGTGGAGCATCATGTCTCGGAGCGGGTACTTCGGCAGTTTGGCCACCCGTAGTATATACCGAGAGGGCCTAAATTCATCGGCACTAGCATAAATTCAACAACCCTTTCCATCAATGACGTTGCAGCTGTAGACCTTTCAAAAAACCTCTCTACCATCTACGACATCCGCACCATGGCTGTGACAGACAATCCTCTTGCCGACTTCAATAATCGGTTGAAAGACTCTGACACATTTGTAGTCAGAGTTCCCCATCGTCTGCCACTATCCTCATGCAAAGTCCACTTTTTAGGGTCATATCGCATTAACCAACGATAGGCTGCCTCGTCTTCTTGCTTGATATATTACACGTGCCTCCAAAATTTATGCTTTTGGTGGTCTGTTGCTGCCATCCACATCAAATCATGCAGATCTTTGTTGGAATATGCCTTCTAGAAATTGGCTTTAAGGTGCCTAACACAGTAATGATGGCAGGCATAAGGTTCTTGCCATGCAGGCAAGCTCTCCACAGAACTTAAGATACCACCGTGCCGATCAGATATTAGACAGATACCGGAATGCTATTTGACAACGTGCTCTTTCAAGTGATTCAAAAATAGCTTCCACGTATCTTGGCTTTCATTGGCATAAATAGAAAAAGCTAGAGGAAATATTTGTCCATTAGCATCTACTGCCATGGCTATCAATAGCTTGATATCGTACTTTCCATAGACATGAGTGCCATCTATAGATATTACGGGCCGACAATGAAAAAAACCATCAATTGATGGTTTAAATGCCCAGAACACGTAATTGAATATATATTCTGGTTTACCCGGACTCCGCTCAAGCTTCCATTCAACAACCGTCTCGAGGTTAAACTGCTGCAGTGCAGCCATGTACCTAGGCAGATCTGCAAATGACTTATTCCAGTTACCATAGATTATTTCAAACGCTCATTTGCGCCCGAGGTATGCCTTTCTTTTAGTAATGGTATGGCCATGTTCCTGGTGGACTGCTGTAATGCACTCTTTGATTTTATACCTTATGGATGCTTTGATGTGTGGAATAAGAACATGAGAAATCAAGTCAATATCCAAGTTGAAGTGATTCACGTTGAATGTGTCCATTTCGCATGTGTGGGTGGGAATGTATTTACCCACTTTCCACATACCTGTCTTCTTCTTTCTCGCACGCAACGTCCAATGACATGGCCAAAACCACATGCGACAAATAACCTTGTATACAACTGGACTTGACTCCCATATCGTCATCTCACGATACTCTTTTACGTTGTGCATTTAGCCCTGCTTAGGTCCGCTTTATTAGGAAAAAGCATGCCCTTTACGAGCACTGTTGGTCTAGACTCATCCCACATTGCTATCCAAATTTCATCAAAATCCCTTGTGAGAGCGTTCACATCCGGCATGGTTGGTAAGTTATCAAGGTAAGGAATCTCCCTTGAATGAAACGACACTTGGGACTCGTACACTCTTCGTCTAGGGGGGTGGAGCATACTCTCTCGTCAAATTAGGTCATTTCTTCTCATCCTCCTCATCACCATCCTCACGAGGAAAGGATGTCTCGTCTCCTGATTCATCAGCATTGTTGTCGTAATCACTTTTCTCTTCCTTACTCTGTGCATCTCCTAGATCCCGATTTAATACGTCATCTTCGGGCAATTGAGTGAGTACATTTGGTTCAACTGTCTCGTTTTCACTGCACAATCAACAAAATAACAAGATACTGAATTTAATAAATACTTTCCATGTACCTGTATCACTTTATTTACAAGTCGTAATGTGATGAAATTCCATGATGGACATTTTTATTTAGGTGATGGCTCTCGGATGGGCCACCATGATCCAACACACCAAAACTATGCTTGAGTTCATAATATGTAAAATTCATATCCGGCCTGTCTCTGTTAAATACATGAGCGTTAATACAAATTCAATACAACAAAAATGTACATCGTAACACAAAGGAAAATTGAAGCTTACCACTCGTCTTGTGAATTATGTAAAGTAGGCGAGGATAAGTTTAAATCAAGAAAAACTCTTTCATCCAGAACCTGTCCGGCAAAAACTCCTCCAAAATAACCATCCGATGACTAGGGGTTATCCGGAATCTGTCCGGCAACCTCATTGTTTAGAACGTTTTCGACCTTGACGTACATATCCAACATTTTGATTACAAGATATTCCCGGTATTCATCCGGAGTCCTCAGAAAATCCCTCAAAGTTTCATCATCGTAGATGTTTAACTCCGAGTAAAAAGCAGCCCCTTGCGGAGTGACGGAATACAGATATCTTTCAGTTACTTTAAGTATCACTAAACGTTTCCTCACACCCATTTTTTTTGCATAACAACGATATCAATTTATCGTACTCCATTGTAAGTGGTAATTTAACATGACGATGTGGAGATAAACTATACCTCACAGTGTTATTCTCCATAACAACCTCACCCCCCCTCCCCCCCAATATAATGAAACTCTTATTCTACGCTCTTCAGACATTACAGAAAAAATGCTTCAGAATTTAACAATAAGAAAAAATTGAATGTGAGTTGGAATTTTTTGTGAACGAATTTTCTTAAAATCCTAACCACTTTATATAGGAAATGGCTAGCTCGGGATATGAAAATTTTTTGACGCATGACGTTCTTTAAATAGATGCTATACACACCGTTATGTCAGTTAACTTATTGGTGGGTCCATAATCAGTGTATAGTATTTTTTTTGGACGTTATATGTATAGCGTATGAAATGAGAACGCTATATATGTCAGTCAAATCGTCAGACTATATAGTGTCTAAATAAAAAGACGCTATACCTTAACGGCAAAAGTTACCGTTAAGGTATAGCGTCTTGTATTTGAACGCTATACATAAAAAGGTAATTTTTTTTTACACTTATTAATATACTTTGAGTTAAAAAATACAATATTTAGGTTCCGGACAAGTTTACTTCGTACATGTTACTTTCTCTGTTTAAAAAAAAAATAGAATTCAGAACTAACACGAGGATCAAAATTTTGAAGTTTCCATGGTAAAATAAATTTTATGTTACTAAAACTATATACAAAGTGTCAGAAATGACAGCTTTTATAGTTGAATATATGTAAAAAATTGTTGTAGAAGAAAATTTATTTGACACTTCAACTATTAATAATGTGGTATAAATTGTAATATTTAATGTATTAGTATAATGTTTTAATTATATTGATTGGAGTTATCATGTCCGGTAACTAAAGCCATGTTTGATAATAAGATGTGTTTTTTTTTGTTTCTTATTCGGTATCTTGTATTTTTATCGGATTCCTGAATATTTCAGATTCACATCGTATAAAATACATTAAAGAGAAAATACTTATTCTTAGGACATTTTTTCATTCTTAGGACTTTTTCCTTCTCAGGCTTGGATTAGAAATCTCTAATTAAAGATAGAAGAATGTTATCCATTCAATCACAACTTCAATGTTAATAAGTTATGTTTTGTTTATATAATTAATGAGTAAATAAGTATCAAACTTACTGTCGAGTGCAAATGATAAAGATTTGGGCTGGGGTGGCAACGAAAGGATTCTCTCTAATCATGAGAATTCACAAAAGGTTAGAGAAATGAAAATAAGTACCCATGTTCATAGGTTGTTTGCGCCGCTCAAATGCTTTAGTTATGTCGGGCACTTCACAACATATAGACAGCAAGGACAAAGAAAAAAAAAGGAAAGAGACAACTCATGGAATAGAAGACTTGCTGTGAATTAATAATAATTGGAATAAGGTGGCCATGTTGGTTTTCCTAATGGTACACACGTGATTCTTAAGTTCGATTCATGTATCTATTTAGGGCATGAGACGAGATAAATGGGTTCTCTTCATTTTTAATTAGAGTTCCCAATTACTCCCTCCCTTCCAATTCATCTAAATCTGTTTGACTGGACACACACTTTAAAAATAAATAAAGATTTTTGAAATTTATGGTCCTAAACAAGTCCAAATGGGCCCCAGAGTATTTGTGTGGCTATAAAAGTTTCTCATTAAGGGTAGAATTGTAAGTTTAAGCTAAATTGTTACTAAATTTAGAAAGGATTCATTCTTTTTGAAACGGACCAAAAAGGAAATAGGTTCACATAAACAACAGAGGGAATACAAGTTTTGAAATGAATTTGTTTTGGTAAATGCACTTCACTTCTTAAATAAACCTTTAGACGACATGAATTTAGTGAGTTTCAACTACCAAATTTATGTGGAAGATTGACGGAAGACGATGACTTTAGCTTTTTCTTGTGCTCAAGCAATTCTTAAGTAAAGGCGCTTAACGTCAAAGATTGGAAAGGGGAAAAAGAAGGGGAAGAAAGCACACGACATGGACTTGATTACCCATGTCTCCTTCCTTTTTATTCCTACACCTTGTTGAAAAATATAGTAAATATTGTGTTGGCCAGAGTAAGATTGTTTTAATGATTGACGAAGAAATATATGCATGAATTAGGACTATACACAGTGTATATATACACGGGCAGATTCAAGCACAAGGCATACACGTGAATAAGATAAGCTTAAGTGGTTATATCTGATATCTCCTGAACGAAAATGTTGCATAAATGATAAAGAGCATGACTTCTTACTCGAATAGAACTCTATCCTAGATAAGGGAGGAGTTAGAAGTTGAAGATAACTAGAACTCTTCTACCAAGGAAGAGTATAGCATTAGAACTCTACTTATTTCTTATTCTAGTAACTCTTATATATATATATATATATTAGTTTGTTCTCTTTTACAGGTGACGTACAAACACTAAAGTTAAGCAAGAATTGAGAGCAAAATAGCAAGGCATTTTGCAAGCAATTTCTGTGTGATTCAAATGTGCGAACCTGAGGATACATGAAGCAGATAGAAGAACCAGTTCCAAGTGTCTGTGTTTTATTCTAGTTCAATTATAGTAGGGCTTTTGAGTTGTACCTTTCACCTTTATCTAGAAGCATTTGTACTAGGTACTTTGAGTTGTAGTATTCAAGTTAGAATTAACTTGAAGATTGTCGCAACAGCTTGTGGCTGGTTGCCACAAAGGGTTAGGGGTAATCTTTAGGTTTACAAGAATTTTATAAATGGTGTTATGGCTCAGTGATGTAGTGAAGTGTTGGAAAAAATCCTATTAGTTAGTAGGTCGCGGTTTTTTCACCTTTTGAGCTGGGTATTTTTCACGTAAAAATACTTGTGTTCTTTACTTTATGCATTTATTATTCTGCAACTGTAGTGTAAGGAACACATAGAAGAACCATGTCCTTTTATAATCTATGCACGCGAAATATTGGACACTACATAAATTACCCCCCTCTTGTGTGGTATTAAAATATAAAACAACAATTGGTATTAGAGCAGCTTATCCTTTGATAAATGTGGATTTTGATTACTTATTAACACGTTTTTGCTTTTGTTTAGTTTGAAAGTATTAATTTATGTTCCCGAAACTAATAAAAGTGTGAAAACTACAGGAATATTGGAAGTTTGAGCTACCATGATGAAATTTGACTCAAAAAGGAGTGTTATGACTCACAAATCAAGAAGGGGTGCATAACTTAAGAAGTGTGGTTTGCAGAAGAAAGTGCGAACCACAGTATTCCATCTGCTGCCGCAGATAAAGTAAAATAGCCCATTAGAGTTTTAGCCAATGTGTGGACCGCATATGAATTGTGCGTCCGCAGAACAAGGTCTGCATTGACAAATGATTCAAAGTTCAGAAAGTGTGTAAAAGACCAAGACCTGAAGCCTTGCGAAAGTGCGGACCGCACAAAAATTGTGCGGCCGCAGAAGATGCCTTGCAACCGCAATCCAGAATTGTGTGGCTGTAGAATCCAAGACTCTACCGGGTGAAGCAATCTGCGGACCGCACATGGAAATATGCGGCCACTGAACCTCCCGATGGGCATTTTTGTCAGCAAATTTTGGGCCACTATAAATAGACGAGTTTCACATTTTAGGTCAAGTTTCGAAGTTTGAGATGCTGTAAATGTTACATTTTGCCATTTTACGAAGTTTGTGATTATTTTAGGTCTCAAACATCATATTTTATTATTTTAATCTTATATTATGAGTTTAATTAACATTTCTTCTTTGTTTTCTTCATTTCTCACTATGAGTATCTAGATTCTTACTAGGATTGTGACCCAACCCTAGTGTGTAAACCTTATAGGTACTTAACTTAATACTTGTTATGATTAGGTGTTGATTATTTAGCTTAGTTTATGCTTCAATTTTAGAATTAATATTTGCAAATATTGATTCATACCTTTTTGGCTTGGTCTCTACTTGAGAAAGAGGGACATAGTCTAGGATAACTTGGCTAACAAGGAATTTAACTAATTGAGAATTTGATTAGCCTAATTAAAGGGTTCAAACTAGAGATAGTGAGAATCTGACTTGAGCTCATATAACTATTTAGTTTGATACTCGTTTGGGCATGAGAAAGCAAAATTGGGCAAAATCACTCTTTGACCGAGAGGTACTGAGTGGGTAACGTAAACTTTAGAGCTATAATACACCTAAATCAACAAAACAAGTGTTAATATATTTAACCCATTAGGTGAACACCTAGTTTATGGTCACATCCCTAGGCTTTTTAACTATTTGAAAAAAATACCAAATACAATCATTCACTTCTAGTTTATTTTCTTAGCTTATAATTTCTAGAGTAAAATTAGAAATAGAAATCAAAACCTTTAGATAGAAGTGCAATTTAGTTTTTTACATTCGCTTTCGTCAAGTGTATACTCCTAACACCCATAGTAACTCCCTGTGAAAATCGACCCCGACTCATGTTGGGTACTATTCTTCCAACGATTGTTTCCACTCACTATTGAGTGCGGATTGGATGTGGATCATCATTAAAGAGGCTAACACCTTAGGAGAAGATCAAGATGAGGGCACCACCTGGAAATTGGAAAGGGCAATCCTTTGCTAGGCCACTACTCTTCAATGGCCAGTACTATTTGTCACACCCCAAAATTCGAGGAGCGCGACCGACGCTTAACCAAGTAAACCCGACTGAGCAAGCCTATTAGGTTTCATTCTACCCAAACAACCTCATGATTAAATAGGAGATGGACTCCATTAATCAGATTTAGTAATTATTTCATAAACAACTTTCATTTCATTTCCATTAGCAACTTAAATCATAATTGTCAAAATATTAAAAGTCTTATAAATCTTTGACAAACATCAATGTTTCTACTTTATTTCCAATACCCAATACTACCCACAACCTGTCTATGGAGCCTCTAAACATAACTCAAGAGTAATATAATATGGAAATGCTGGTAACAAGGCTCCGGCTATACCTCAAATACAACGTACAAGACAAATAGATGAAACAGATCCACAAAATGAAGTGGGGCTTACCAAGTCAGCTGAAAGGATGATACGGGACTAGTTGCGACCAACACCGCCTGCTATAGGAACACCTACATTTATTTAAAGACGTAGCGCCCCCGGAAAAAGGTACGTTAGTGCCATCGAATAACACTAGTATGTATAACTAAACACCATGTAGTTAGAAAGAACTATCATACAAGAACAGAGAAATCATAAAGGTCAATCAAAAGCTTTAACAATCACCACATCATCAAATAAACGAACCATATAATCTTTCACATAATTTCTATAATTTGGTTTGGGGCACTAGATATTGTTCATCATCATTCATAATACCACCGCTTTCTTGGGCGGAGTCCAATCACGACCCGATCGTCTAGGTTGCCTCATTTGAGACATGTACCTTAATCACAATCTCATTCTCAATTTCCGGAATTCAATATCAGCACAATACACCATGTGTGCGGCATGGTGTCCGATCACGGCCCGATCGGCTAGGCCGCCTTACCTAGGCGTTCTTCCTTTCTTATTAATCATCTCATTTCAATCTTTATTTCACATATATCAACTCATAGGCACTTGGGGCCTCAATTATCACATCATACTTGGTACTACACCACATTTCATAACTCAATCTCTTCTTTCCCATATTTCATATCATTTTCATATATTTCACATCAATATCACGCTCAGCAACAAGCTATTCAATTCAAGACGTCAACTACACATGAGAAATTCAAGTTATAAGCATAGAGAGGAATTCTCATGATTCGGCACAATAATCACAATTTAAACTTGACTTGAAATCTAGGCCATTTAGCATATACATCACATTATTCCATCTCAATTCATTGTCTAAGCATTTCAATACACGATTCATATTCCTTGCACCTTTTCATGTTATCCAAAATAGCACATTGATCACATCGGAATGCACCTTTCACAATTATAGGAATCACAACACCAATTCATGTAAAGTATCAATCAAAGAAAGAATCCAAAGTTCAGTCTTACCACATTTACACAAGCATCGATAGAGCTCAATTTCTAAAAGACGGGGTTTTTGCCATGCATACCTCAATATAGCTTTCCTTACTCTTTACAAATTCTAGAACTCTTAGCTCTTCGATCTCTTGGGATGAAGATCTTGGGACCTTCACTTGATTATCTTCAAGGATTTAACAAGATTTTATGGGGAGAATTTTCCCTCTCTAAAACCCCTCTCTCTCACTCTAGAAATGCTCAGGAAAATGCTTAAAATGAGCTATAGCACCGAATATATCGATAGGGGGTCGGGTTTAAAAATTAGAAAATTAACCCTCCGATGTCGGGTTTGCTATAGCAAAATGGACCGCAAAATGAGAATGTTGGCCGCATAATGCACCGAAAAATTGGTGCCTAAAACTGGGCTACGCTGGCGCAGTTTGCAATAGAAATGCGACCGCAAAGTCAGAAACGCAACAGGTTTTGCGGTCGCAGATTTGACATAGGATCGCATTTTTCCAGCCTTTGGTAATTTGATCATAACTTTACGTAGGAATGCCCAAATTACGAACGGTTTGAAGCATTGAAAACTAGAATCGAAGACCTTTCATTTGATAGGTTATTTATCACATAAAACCTTATACATATTTAGATATGCTCGTTCAAAATATAGACTAGTGCAAGCTCATTTGGAATTTTAGCCTTTTATGAACTTTTACAATTTTTCTTAGACTTAGGCCTTTCCTTGGACCCCAAATTACTTACCATAATACTTATACACATATTTACCAAATCCAATTTATGTACACCATGTTAATAGCACATAAAAATATTATAATAAGCCTACGTGGCACCACGAGATCCTAAGTTATTAAGCAAAATTTTCCGGGGCCTTACATTCTTCCCCCCTAGGATCATTCGTCCTCGAAGGAAGAGTAGAGTCTGACTTAAATGCTTAATATAATAAATCTCTTTTCTTACCTAGCTCAAGATCTTAAATTTTGTCTAACTCCAAAATTTTTCAGAAATTTCGGCAGAGACTCCTTTGTAACTAGGCCTATCTACCTGCCAGAAAACCACCAAAAACATCTTAAAAACACATCCACAACTCGACAAAGCACCATAATGTATATATAAATGATAAGAACCTCAGAATTACCAACACTACTTTATCACGATGATATATGGACATGGGCTGCACATTTTTAAATCAAATCACCTAGAAGATAACTTTCAAATCCAAACCAACTGCTATGCAATCAAGAGAAAATATTTTATCTCCTTATATCTACAGACTTCGCCAGAACACATTCACAGGAGCAATTTCGACCCCTAAACTTACTTAACAAGGATAACAAGTAGATGTCTCGCATAATCTAACTATTCACTAACTTCTACTTCAATAATTTCCACTGGAATGATACACAATTGATCTCCACCTACTTTCTTTAGACATAGTCATGTGAATCCACAAAACATATGGCGAACAACTATTGTGACACTTCATACTCCTAGTGCGGCCTAATGTGGAATACACTTATGCAACCTTTATTATCAACTCACATAACATCTTCCGGGAAAATATTTAGAATAGCCTACTCACCCTCCAAATTTTAGATCTCTAGGCGAACACTTACACTAAACCCTTGATGACCTTCAACAATTACTCTAAGATGTGCTATCATAAACTGACCATAAAATTACCTATAAATTATATATGTGATCACACTGTGAAGCTTCACTTTGACTCGTCTGAACTTACAATACCCAATGGATCTAATACAATGAGGAACAACATAGTTTAAGATCAGGCTGGAGTTATCCAGGAATCCATTAATGCATTGAGTAGAGTACTTTCTGAGGTTATATGCTAAGGGACACGAAAGTTACAACTAACAATGCTGACATGGTTAATCACTATGACGACGTCAATTATTACACAAATGAGGCATATGAGTAAGTAGTACATTGGCAATAGGAATCATTAAGGAGGAATATTCAAGTATGTGAACCACTCGTCTTCTAGAGTGTAGGGAAAATCCGTTTATCAAGAATAAGAATACTCTGGCACCTTGAATGCGATATAGGTTTCAAAATGCATGAAGTTGGATTACACTCTTAACATTACTTGAACACGTAATCTATGCCACTAGCCCATGATATGTGCAAAAATCTAAAGGCATCTAATCTCAACCTTTCACGAGTGAAACCACATAGCTAGGACATCCTACCATAGGGGTGAAATCATGTATTGGTTAGAGGAGTTCCAATGGTTGACGTAATGCTTCGGGAAAAAAGAAAATTAAAACTCATATCCTCCTTAAGGAGGTGGAACGACAGGGGTAGCAAAATTTCCCGCCCATGACAATGACGTTTTCAATAATCCTAGAAGTCGGGTGAGCAGAGGGCCATGTAACCCATCCGATCCGACCCATTTAAGACTTTTGAAAAGGGGACGCACTTTGGTTTGAAACCATGGCAATATAAGCTTGAACTTAGGGAAAATAATTACTTTTGGAATCCACGAGGCAAGCCCGCGTAGCCCTAGAAAATCGATAACATTGGCGAGAAAGTACTTAAAACCATTACGAGTCAGTATGCAATAAGGCCTCAAAGTGCCCATATGGATAAGTTTGAAAGAATGAGACGTCTTAATGCATTTATCGAGGAAAAGTAACATGGGTTATCTAGTCATAGAAACAAGTAGAGCAGGTAAATAGTTGTTAGGAGAACATCTACAAGGAATACCAGTAATATTTATTTATTCTAACAAAAGGAATATGTCCCCTTCCTTAATGCTACAAGACTTCCTCTTTGATGCCATGAAACAAAAATGAATTCTACAATGAGAGTTATCAGATGAAATAGATAGTATGGTAGCAAAACTAATGAGCACCACTTGGAACCTACAAGCTTAAACTAAGTCGAAGACATTAGAAGTCTATAGTAAAGGGAGATTTACCTATTTTGAATCTCCTTTTTAGTATATAAAATGAGGTTAATTTCATCGAATCATATTGTTGGATAACTAGTCGAGACATTGAGATAATATCACATTGAAGATTACGGGTAAACAACACATAATTCAAGACAAATTAAAAGAAAGTGAGAGAGCCTTATGGAAGTAATCTTTACTTATATTGTAACCACTAGGAATGGTGGTAATATAAAGCGATTACGAGAAGCTATATTTTTTGAAAGAAGATCTATGTATAAAGTCACGTGATGTATAGCTCTAGAATTCTAAAATCCAATTATATTTAGCCACTCTACTTCATAATGAAGCACTACAAGCCATTTCTATACAACCAGCTATTGCAAACCACATTGGGAGATGCTATAAGACTTGACTGAGAGAAAGACTTTGACATATGAATATGTTACTAGGTGTATTTCTCCTTGGTCAACCCAAAACCTAAAGGTAAGAGTTAGACTGATAAGCAGATCGTTAGACTAGCACAAGTGTAGATAACCCATTATCGGAATATGATAATTCAATTTCAGTAATTGTGGCATGCTATCAACCCTTGATGAACTTGAAGTGATATGAGAACTCAATGAGATAGTATAGAATAATCATGGAGGGTTCGCAGATGTTCATAATGAGTTCTTAATGGATTTTAACTTGAGAACTACCCGGATGCTAATGAAATACAGAAGAATATGAGAAATAGGTGTTGTGCTATAATAACCCCCAAAGGTGTGCTTGGTCTTGACAGAGAGCCTAGTAGGGGTCCTTACGAGAAAGGAAGTGTTACAATGATTCATAGAAGGATATGTTCTCTCATGGTTATCAAACAAGTGTGGGAAAACTAGCACAATGAAGTCACTAACTAAAGAACACAATTAACACATGTTATGGAGGTGTAAAGAGAAAATAAATATTTGTTACGAGTTGGACATGCTTCTGCTATATTGACTCCCAACTACAATATACGACCATGCCACGAGCAACCATAATACTGGGACAAAGTGAGCTACCTACTACGAGATGTCCCAAGTGGGCACAAAAATTATGGCGACATAATATCTTCCTATGACGGGGATGTGAGGATCCCAATTTTCAGAGAGACTTTATGCACACGATGATCATTTCAATTGACATGCACTCATGTGATAGGTGTTAAGGTATGCTGTTATGTTACTAGGCAGTGAGAAGATTTCATGATCATATTCGCAAGAGAGTAGATTGATTTTTCAAACCATATAAGCCATATACACAATTGAGTAAAAGAGTGACTCGTGAAGGATCACAACACTGAGATGCTTTACATGGAACTCGACACCACATAGGTAAACTTTATGACGGTGCATGCATAAGCACTAGTGGGCAGATGTTGCCCATTTCAATAAGGTATAGTCCCTCGTTAAGAATTTAGGAAAAGAAAGTGGGAAGTATTAGTCCTAGAGTTATAACTCCATTTAAGGATGTATTTATAGAACTTAATTCCACAAGAGGATGTAAATAAGAGAATTTGTAATAGAGTGGATTCATGACCAATACGACTCCTTCAAGGAGTAGGTACACACAAGTCTTTGTGACTCACATCTTATCAAGACCATGATTATGAGAATTCTTCAATATGGATGTACATATACAATGAGTAGAAATTTTGTTTTGACTCACTTAATGACTTTAGGTTGGTTGGGCAATAGCTTAATCAATACTCCTCGACTCAACATCCCTAACGTATGTAGGTAACATACTGATATACTATATGATCCGGTGGTGCAGAGACATTAATAGAAACAAGGGTACTCCCCTTAGCAAGAAGTTCTATCAATCCCTCTATGACTCCATACATTTTCCTAACAAACGCTTAGGAAATCTCCCTCACATTCAATGGTAGGGCATTCCCTCCTTACTGCTTCCAAAATCATGAATTACTCATCTTAAGATTAAATTATAGAACGGAAATCAGCTCCCTATCTTGAGCTCTACTGCACGATCTTGGAGTATCAAAGAAGGGTGAAATTCCTAAATGTCCGAATAGCCTCCAACTTATAGATGTGGTCGAATACACATCGATAAGAAGGACTCTACTAGACACGGCTCTGAGACATCCTAGGGCGCTTTAAAACCTTAGTCTCTGATATCAAGTTTGTCACGCCCCAAAATGCGAGGAGCGCAACCGGTGCTCAACCGAGTAAACCCGACTGAGCAAGCCTGTTAGGTTTAATTCTACCCAAACAACCTCATGATTAAATAGGATATGGACTCCACTAATCAGATTTAGTAAGTATTTCATTAACAACTTTCATTTCATTTCCATTAGCAACTTAAATCATAATTATCAAAATATTACAAGTCTTATAAATCTTTTCCAAACATCAATGTTTTTGCTTTATTTCCAATACCCGACAGTACCCACAACCTATCTACGGAGCCTCTAAATATAACTCAAGAGTAATATAATATGGAAATACTGGTAACAAGGCTCCGGCTATACCTCAAATACAACGTACAAGACAAATAGATGAAACAGATCCACAAAATGAAGTGGGGCTCACCAAGTCAGCTGAAAGGATGATACGGCACTAGCTGCGACCAACACCGCCTGCTATAGGAACACCTACATCTATTTAAAGACATAGCACCCCAACAAAAGGGACGTTAGTGCCATCGAATAGCACTAGTATGTATAACTAAACACCATCTAGTTAGAAAGAACTATAATACAAGAACAGAGAAATCATAAAGGTCAATCAAAAGATTTAACAATCACCACATCATCAAATAAATGAACCATATAATCTTTCACATAATTTCTATAACTTAGTTTGGGGCACTTGATATTGTTCATCATCATTCATAATACCACCACTTTCTTGGGCGGAGTCCGATCACGACCCGATCAGCTAGGTTGCCTCATTTGAGACATGTACCTCAATCACAATCTCATTCTCAATTTCCGGAATTCAATATCAGCACAATACCACTATGTGTGCGGCATGGTGTCCGAGCCCGATCGGTTAGGCCGCCTTACCTAGGCGTTGTTCCTTTCTTATTAATCATCTCATTTCAATCTTTATTTCACATATATCAACTCAAAGGCACTTGGGGCCTCAATTATCACATCATACTTGGCACTACACCACATTTCATAACTCAATCTCTTCTTTCCCAAATTTCATATCATTTCCACATATTTCACATCAATATCACTCTCAACAACAAGCTATTCAATTCAAGATGTCAAGTACACATGAGAAATTCAAGTTATAAGCATAGAGAGGAATTCTCATGATTCGGCACAATAATCACAATTTAAACTTAACTTGAAATCTAGGCCATTTAGCATATACTTAACATTATTCCATCTCAATTTATTGTTTAAGCATTTCAATACATGATTCATATTACTTGCACCTTTTCATGTTATCCAAAATAGCACATTGATCACATTGGAATACATCTTTTACAATTATAGGGTCACAACACCAATTCATATAAAGTATCGATCAAAGAAAGAATCCAAAGTTCAGTCTTGCCACATTTACAGAAGCATCGATAGAGCTCAATTTCTAAAAGATGGGGTTTTAGCCATACATACCTCAATATAGATTTCCTTACTCTTTATAAATTCCGGAACTCTTAGCTCTTCGATCTCTTGGGATGAAGATCTAGGGGCCTTCACTTGATTATCTTCAAGGATTTAACAGGATTTTATGGAGTAATTTGATGGGGAGAACTTTCTCTCTCTAAAACCCCTCTCTCTCACTCTATAAATGCTCAGAAAAATACTCAAAATGAGCTATAGCACTGATTATATCGATAGGGGGTCGAGTTTAAAAATTAGAAAATTAACCCTCCGATGTCGGGTTTGCTATAGCAAAATGGACCGCAAAATGAGAATGATGGCCACATAATGCACCACAAAATCGGCGCCCAAAACTGGGCTACTCTGGCCCAGATTGCGACAGAAATGCGACCGCAAAGTCAGAAACGCGACAGGTTTTGCGGTCGCAGATTTGACATAGGATCGCATTTTTCTAGCCTTTGGTTATTTGATCATAACTTTATGTAGGAATATCCAAATGACAAATGGTTTGAAGCATTGGAAACTAGACTCGAAGACCTTTCATTTGATAGGTTATTCATCACATAAAACTTTATACATATTTAGATATGGTCATTCAAATTATGGACTAGTGTAAGCCTATTTGGAATTTTATTCTTTTATGAACTTTTCCAATTTTTCTTAGACTTAGGCCTTTCCTTGGACCCCAAATTACTTACCATAAGACTTATACACAAATTTACCAAATCCAATTGATGTACACCATGTTAATAGAACATAAAAATATTATAATAAGCCTACGTGGCACCACGAGATCCTAGGTTACTTAGCAAAAATTTTTGGGGCCTTACACTATTCTTGGTGGAAGTCAATAATGGGAGATCAAATTCAGGGAGAGGACTATGAGCTATAGGACGTTATCACTGATGGTCCACTGGCCACCTTGAAGGAAAATGCTGAAGGAGTAGATGTGCCATAAGATAAGAGTTGATTGCAATGCTGAGGACTTGAAGAAGTGAGAAAAGAATGTCAAAGCCGAAAAGTGGCTTGTTTGTAGACTTGGTCCAGATGAGTATAGCAGAATCCAAGGTTGTTCCACTGCTAAGCAAATTTGGGACAGAATGCAAGTGGCCCATAAAGGAACAATGCAGGTGAAGAGATATAGAGGAGCTCTATTGTACTCTCAGTATGAGAACTTTACTATGAAGGATCAGAAACCATTCAGGAGATGTACTCAAGGTTCACTACACTAAGAAATGAACTAAAATCTCTTGGAATGATTATCCCTGAAGAAGAAAGAGTTGAGAAGAAACTCACTAGGGTTTTGCCAATTACTTGTGAAAGCAAGATCACTATAATCCAAGAATCAAATAATATAGCTATTCTCCCACTAGATGAATTGATTAGAAACCTCACTGCCTATGAACTTAGGAGACAAACCATGAAAATGGATGTACCTAAGAGGAAAGGATTTTGGCACTTAGAATTACTGAAGGTTCTTATCTGGAAGATAATGAAATGGCAATGATCACTAGAGACTTCAAGAAGTACCTAAGGAGTGGAAAGGGAACTTCAAGAAGTGGAAGCTTCAACAAAGGAAGACATACGGAGAAGCAAACCAATGATGGCTACTACAAGTGTGGAAAGACTGATCACGTGATAAAAAATTGTCCTTTGTGGGAAATTGAATGGAAGAAAGAAAGAGCTAAACAGAAGAACATAAAGAAGGAACACGTTCAACCCACGAAAGGCAACAACAAAGGATCAACCAAGGTTATGGTCGCTGCTTGGGGAGAAAGCTCAAATGATGACAATGATGATGAATGAGCACTAATGGCCATTGGAGAATCTGATGAAGAAACTGAAATGAGTGTCCTTCATCTCAAAGACAAGATCAATTTTTGTCTAAAGAAAGATTTTTTGATTTATTAGTTGAACTAATTGATGAATCTGAGGATGTGAATAATGAAAAGTAACAACTGTCAAAAGAATGTGTGATTTTGAAAGCTAAGTGCAAAATCTGGAACTTAGGGCTTGTGAAACTAAAAGTGAAAATACTGTGTTGAAGAACCAGGTTCATGCACTAGATTTTTTTGTCCTAGAAATTAGATCTGAAAGTCTAAAATTAAAAATAGGAACAGGCAAAAAGACTGTTGATCACACACAACTCACCTTAGAAGAAACTATAGGAAAAATGAAAGATGAGTTGTATAAGAGGGATAAACTGGTAAGAGTCTTAAATGAGTATCTGAATAATGTTAAGTATGAGCTAGACAGAACTTGTAAATGGAACAGGTCCTCTGATGCAGTTTCATGGCTACAAGAACATCATAGTAGCAACAGAAGAGGACTTGGCTTTGGGAACTCTGCACCTAAGTGGTTCCCTAAATAAAGTATCCAACACTCTCTGAGAACAAGATTTGTACACAATGTGGTAACACCGGTCATTATAAGAGTGAATGCACTGGAAAAAAGAAGGCAAGTCAAAAGAACAAAAATTTTGTTCTAGGAAAACATAGGATGCCAACTTGGGCTAAAAATAATTTGATTCATCATTTTGCCTATAGAAAGGGACCCAAACTAGTTTGGGTTCCAAAGACTAACCCCTGATTTCTTTTTGCAAGTCCAAAATAAGGGGAGCAGTCAAATATGGTACATGGATAGTGGCTACTCAAAGCACATGATAGGAAGCAAGAACCAGTTCCTTTCACTTGAGGACCTTAAAAGAGGTAATGTTTCCTTTGGAAATGGAAAAAAAGGTGAGATCATTGGGGTTGGAAAGGTAGGTAAGACTGATTCTCACTCTATTAGTAATGTCTACTTGATAGATGGAGTGATGTACAGTCTAATAAGTGTATCAGAATTGTGTTATAGAGGTAATACGGTAGCCTTCGCCTATACAAAATGCTTTGTGATTATTCTACCACTGACAAGATAGTTTTGCAGGGAAAAAGAGTGAATAACATATATGTGGTGGATTTGTTCACACTTTCAGATAATGAACTCACTTGCTTAAGTGTGTTGGACAATGATCTCCTCCTTTGGCACAGGAGACTTAGACATGCCAATCTAAGACAACTCAACAAAGTAGTCTCCAAGGACTTGGTGGTAAGGTTGACTAACTTAAGTTCAAGGAAGATAAAGTTTGTAAGGGTTGTGAAAGTGTGAAGCATGTAAGATCCTCTTTTAAAAGAAAGAAAATTGTAAGCACTACTAGGACAATGGAACTTGTCCATATGGATCTTTGTGGACCAATGAGAACACTGAGTAGATGTGGTAAGAGATATGTTATGATGCTTGTTGATGATTACTCCACATTTACTTGGAAACTATTTTTAACATCTGCAGATGAAGCATTTGATATGTTCACTTTATTTGTCAGAAAAACTCATAAACAACTAGGTAATCAACTTGCATCAATTAGGTCAGATCATGATATTGAATCTGAAAATGCTAAATTTGCTGAATTTTGTGATGAGCATGGCATAAGTCATAATTTTTATGCTCCTTATAATATACAACAAAATGGAGTAGTTTAAAGTAAGAATAGGACATTGGAGGAAATGGCTAAGACTATGCTACTTGCTAATAAATTGTCCCATAGCTTCCGGAGAGATGTTGTGAACATTGCATGCTATATCATAAATAGGTGCATTACTAGACCTCATTTTGAGAAGACCCCATATGAGTTACTTAAAGGGAGAAAGCCAAATATATCCCACCTTAGGGCATTTGGATAAAAGTGCTTTGTGCATAAAAATGGACAATACTCCCTAGGTAAGTTTGATCATAGTAGTGATGGGAGAATATTCTTGGGATATTCTTCACATAGTAAAGCTTATAAGATTTATAACAAAAGAACTATGTGTGTAGAAGAAAGTGTATATGTGATTTTTGATGAAACTAACATTCTTTATGAGAGGAAGGGACAGGATGATGAAGCAATTGGGCTGGTAAGAAACTCAATTGAAACCACCGCCTAGACTGAAGCTGTACTACAGGAAGGAACAGGTCCTTCCACCCGGGACAACCTGACAGGGGGAACTGATCAGAGAGGAACTGATCCTCAAACCTTGAGAGAACCTGTCCATGAACCTGTTCCTCAACAACAAAACATTGAAGGAACATCTAGGGGAAACCGGCTGGTTGTGAAACCTTAAAAGTATCAAAATTCTCATCCTATTAGGAACATAATCACTGATCCAACCTTTGGAATCAAAACCGGATCTTCTTTAAAGAAACTTTATGCTTTTGACTTTTTTTTTATCACTTATTGAACCTAAAAAATTTTCTGAGGCTTTGCATGATGCAGATTAGGTGAATGCAATGCAAGATGAACTCAACCAAGTTGAGAGAAGTCAAGATTGGCATCTGGTACCGAGAACCAAGGGAAGATCAGTTATCGGCACAAAATGGATCTTCAAAAACAAACTTGATGAAGATGGAACAGTAACAAGGAACAAGGCAGGATTGGTGGTTCAAGGTTATGTCAAGAGGAAGGCATGGACTATGATGAGACTTTTGATCCAATTGCAAGATTAGAAGCATTTAGACTCCTTATAGCCTTTGCTGCTTACATGGAATTCACTCTCCATTAGATGGATGTCAAGAGTGCCTTCCTGAATAGCTATCTAAAAGAAGAAGTTTTCGTCAAGCAACCTCCCGACTTTGAGGGCAAGGAATTTCTTGATCACATGTACAAGCTTAGTAAGGCACTTTATGGGCTCAAGCAGTCTCCAAGAGCATGGTATAAAAGACTGTCGAAATTCTTGATTGAGCATGGCTACAAAAGAGGTAAAATTAACAATACTTTGTTCTTAAAAGAAAAAGGTAAAAATCTCTTGGTAGTTCAAATATATGTTGATGATATAATATATGGAGCAACTACAGCTAAGTTAAGTAAAGAATTTGCTAAGCTAATGGGGATTTAGTTTGAAATGAGTATGATGGGTGTGCTTAATTTCTTTTTAGGCTTACAAACTAAATAAAGTTCAAATGAACTATGATCCATCATCAAAAGTATGTGAAAGAGTTGCTTAAAAGGTTTAAAATTAAAGACTCCAAGGAAATTGACACTCCTATATCAACAACCACAAAACAAGATATAGACGAACTTAGTTCATCCGTTGATCAGTATATGTATAGGGGAATGATTGTCTCTTTGTTATATCTCACTAGTAGTAGACCTGGCATTGTTTTTAGTATAGGCCTTTGTGCTAGATTTCAGGTAAATCCAAAGGAATATCACTTGACTGTTGTTAAGAGGATCTTGAGATACCTAAAATGAACCACTGATCTTTGCCTATGGTATCCAAAAGGTAGTAATTTCAACTTAGTGAGATATGCTGATGTTGATTATGCAGGTTTTATTGTGAATAGAAAGAGCACTTCAGGTATGTCACACTTTCTTGGCTCATGTCTTGTGTCTTGGGCCACCAAACAAGCAAAATTCTATGGCATTGTCTACTGCTGAAGCTGAGTATGTGGCTGCTGCTTCATGTTGTGCTCAATTGTTATGGATCAAAAAGCAATTAATGGACTTTGGAATTGATGTAGGTTGTATTTCCATCTTTTGTGATTACACCAGTGCAATTAGTATGGCCAAGAACCCGGTTCATCACAAAAAAACTAAGCACATAGATGTTAGGCATCACTTTATGAGGGATAACTATGACAAGGGTTTGATACTGTGGAATTTTGTGCTACTAGCAAGCAAATAACTGATATCTTCACAAAATATCTAAGTAGAAATCACTTTGAATGGAACAAGTTAGAATCAGGGATGATTAAGATCACTTAAAGGGAACCAATTCTAACTCAATAATTGCTTAGATAATTTGTGAATTTTGTAAATAATTAGATTAGATCTTGCTCAGTGTCATATTTTCACTAGTATACTCTTGTGCCATGTGCCAAAATGTATCATTAATCTCTAATGATATCATCCTTATTTTCTTGTAAAATTCAGACTTACACAAGAAAATTTTCAGTGAAGAACTTGGTTCATCAAGATTACTTGGTATGTACTCTCCTCTCTGCTTATTTTAAAATAATTATATATGCATCATGATAAAAAAGAGAGTCGCACTTAATCCCAATATCCATAAACTTTATCCGGCACAAACCTATCTGTTTCACTAAAGAGGAGTTCCATGCGCCATAATTGCCTAGATTCTAGGGAAGAGTCCCACGTTTTTTCAAACTGGCATTCCCAGTGTGATTAGACTTATGAACTTCAAAAAGTAACTGTTACCCTCTCAGACTCTCCTTCTTTAAATTGATTAGGCTTAAACCATTTCTTCACTTCTAATCTTCCAGCTGCCAAAAGATTCGCTTTATCTTCTCTCATATCTTCTACACACAAATCTTCTCTACACATATCAATGGCAAACCCATATGAAAACCCTTCTGCCCAAAGAATCAACACCTACACCTTGGACCACACCTTCAACCACACCTATCTTTAAGAAAGGAAGGTTCAATATGTTTGCTCATAAGACAGTCGATGGCAATGAACAAATCAAGAAAATAAATGAATGATTGAAAGCAAGCCCGAAAGAGGAATTCCAAAAATTAGAGGATTGTTTTAAGTCTGCAACTGAGGGGGAAGAAACCGTTTCATCTGAAACAGAACAGGTAACCTCTGGTCTAAATATTACTTCTGAGGTCGTTTCTGAAGTGGCTAAAAATTTGAAGAACATGTTTGTTCTGGTTGGATTGATTGTTGGGGTAGAGACTACGGAGTTTAGGATAGTTGGTGGTAAAAATAAAAAGAAAAAAGAAAAAGAGAGTGAGGGTGTTCAAGGAGATCTAAGGGAAAAGGGAAAAGGAGTGGTTAAACCTTTACCTACTACTGTTGGGTTGACTGAGGAAACATGGGTGATGGTGTTATGAAGTGAGGAAGCTATTGATGAGGAAGAAAGTTTGAGAGAAGAAGGAGGTAGTACAACTGAGGGGCTGGTTAGGTTGAGGAAGAGGTTCCTAAAATCTGTTCCATCTGTGAAGCAATCCCTCGAAGAGTTGTTGAAAAAGGTGTCTTATAGCTACAATCCAAAGAAGAAGAAAAGTTTAGGAGTTAAAATACATGGAATTGCTAGGGCACACAAGAAGAGAAATGCCGCCTCTTCTATCCCTGTAGAGACTTCTCCTACAAGAGGAAGAGCTACAAGGAGTCAGAAGAAGCAGAGTGAGGCTAAACTTAAAAGAGCCTTAGAAAAGAGTAAAAGAATAGTTGTTGCAAAGGGAAAGAAGAAAGTAAGTGAGCTTGTTGAGGCAATTGAGATTGAGGACATGAACCTAATTCTTCATGATGAAGACAAGGCATAGGAGGTGGAGGTTTTGACTCCAAAGGCAAAGAAAAGAAACAACGACAAACAATAACAACAACAATCCAGTAAAATCCCACTAATGGGGTCTGGGGAGGGTAGTGTGTACACATACCTTACCTCTACCCCGAAGGAGTAGAGTGGCTATTTCTGAAAGACCTCATCTCAAGAAAACAAAAAGACAAAAGGAGACAATATTAGTATCATCATAGAAATTAAATGAAAAGGCAAAGAAAAGAAAGACTTCCCAAAGAATTCTCCTTCAAAGACAGTTGATGCAGATCCCTCTACCTTGGAAAAAAGAACCAGGTCTGCCAGGAAATCCAGGAAAGTGAATGCAGTATACGAGAAAGAAAGTGAAGAAGAAGAAGAAACTGATGAGATACATGACAAACTGGTGAAGTTTGGCAAGCAAACGATCTTGAAAGGTAGACTCCTCGGGGACTTGGAGGAGGAAAGAATAGTTATGCTACTGGAGAAGCTAGAACTCCAGGGTTAGAATGACATGGTACTTCAGGTGGAAGGAAGACTAGCCTGAATTGAGATTGTGGAGTTCATGGCAAATTGTGAAATTAAGAATGGCATGGTTACTAGTGTAGTGAAAAGGGATGACTGTGAACTTGGACGATAAAGAGATGGGAGAACTTCTAGAAAAAGTCCCCACCTCATTTGCCATTACAAGGAAATTTGCTGACAATGAGTTAGAGTTACAGCCCAAGGCTGTGTACAAAAGTAAGATGAAGGCTGCTCACAAGCTACTAGTTGAATTTGTCAACAAGGTTCTTTTGCCCTGGCAGGAAAGAATGCATATTGCAACGTTCATGGACCTGGTCCTTATGTAATGCCTAGATAGTAGGAGGCAGATAAATTGGTCGGGGTTTATCATCCATCTCCTTAATAGGGTAATCACTGACACCAAAACTCATGTCATACCTTATGGTTTCATTCTCACTACTGTGTTAGCTTACTTCAAGGTTCCTCTAAAGAAATGGAATGTTAGCAAAAGCAAAGATCACATTGGGTCCAACACATTAGCTGCTTATGACTATGAAGTCCATGTTGCTGCTAAATAACCTGGTTCTTCCAAGCAGGTGCCCGTGAATAGCAAAGTGTGAGCCTTGGTGCAGGAGAGTGAGGCTAAGGACATTTAGTTTGAGAGGCTAAAGAAGAGGCTGACTAAAGTAGAACGTGAGAGGGATGCTCCCAGAACTGAGCTTTCAAAGGAAAATGAGAAGAATGAAGGCATTTTTCATGACATGTGGAAGCTGCTTCGGGCCAGAAACCAAGAACCTAGTCCTTCCCAGCCTTGAAACCTTCCTAGCTTAGTTAGAAAAACCAGTGACCCGAATGGGATTCTTTTTTGTCTTTTTGCTCATGATGCAATATCTTTATTTCCTTCTATGCATTGTGGATGACTCTTATCAATCATAATCAACTAATTTTGCTCTACTTGTTATTTGATGGTTCTTAGATGTCTAATATCCTTAGATTGATAAGTGATACTAGGCATCATGATTGCGTTTGAAGTAACCTAAATGGCCATGAGTAAGATATGCTAAAATCTGGTTATCTAACATAATTATGAAACTTTTTGATGATGCCAAAAAGGGGAAGATAGGTTATGCTTTTACTTTGGACTATGATGTTTATAACCTAGTGAACCTGGTCCTTGATGATTTATGACTTTAAAATGGAGACTGTTCTAATATTGTGTTGATGTAGAAGCTGAGTTGAAAAAGGTTTCATACTTATGAAAAGCAAAGAGTTTGTCATCATCAAAAAGGGGAATTTGTTGTCTTGAGTAAGTCTATTTTGATGATTGGCAGAGAAACACACGCATGAACCAGGTCCATACACAGTGTACACAGACACAGACAGATTCAAGTACAAGGCATGCACGTGAAGAAGATAAGCTGAAGTGGTTATATCTGATATCTCCTAAACAAAAAGGTCGCATAAATGATAAGAAACAGGAATCCTTACTTGACGAGAACTCAATCCTAGATAAGGGAGGATTTAGAAGTTGAAGATAACTAGAACTCCTCTATAAATATAGGTGGAAGAGTTCTAGTTATCTTCAAATTCTAAATCCTCCGGTGATGCTCAAACGTGGAAGTTAAGCAAGAATTGAGAGGAAAATAGCAAGGCATTTTGCAAGCAATTTCTGTGTGATTCAAGTGTGCGAACCTGAGTCTATATGAACTAGATAGAAGAACCAATTCTAAATGTTTGTCTTTTACTCTAGTTCAATTGTAGTAGGGCTTTTGAGTCGTACCTTTCAGCTTTATCTAGAAGCATTTATACTAGGTAGTTTGAGTTATAGTATTCAAGTTAGAGTTAACTTAAAGATTGTCGCAACATCTTGAGGCTGGTTGCCATAAAAGGATAGAGGTAATCCTTAGGTTTACATTAGTTTTGTAAATCCTGTTTTGCCTCAGTGATTTAGTGAAGTGTTGGAAATATTCCTACTATGCAGTAGGTCGTGATTTTTTCACATTTTGAGCTGGGTGTTTTCTATATGAAAATATATGTGTTCTTTACTTTCTGCATTTATTATTCCGTAACTGTAGTGTAAGGAACATAGAAGAACCAGGTCCTTCTATAGTCTGTGCCCGCAAAGAATTAGACACCACACAAATCACCCTCCTCTTATGTGGTATTGAAGTATAAAGCATCATATTACATAACATTTTTACAAAGACTTCCCTAGCTACTTCCTACAAACTCAAAATCTCAACTTCCATTTTCCAACCATGGGCTTGGTTTCCCTTTTAAACTAACAATATATCAAAAACAACAACAACAACAACAACAATAATAAACTCAATGAAATCTCATAAATGTGGTATAGGGAGGGTATTGTGTATGTAGATCTTACCCTTACCTTCGAAAGGTAGAGACAATATTTCCGACAGACACTCAGCTTAAGAAAATAAGAAAAAGGAAGTAGTAACATAAGCAATAACAACAACATGATAAGAAGATAAGATAACCAAAGATGAAAGAAACAACAAGTAGGTAAGAATCTAAGAATTTAAAAAATGTAAGTATAGCCCTAATACTACTGGTATCCACAAGCTTCTCGACTATATACTATACTTCTACCCTAATCCTCAACCTCCACACCCTTGTATCAAGTGTCATATCCTCTAAAAACTGATGCAACACCATATCCTGCCTAATCACTACTTATTTATACTTTTCAATCAAACTTTACCTCTCCGCAGACTCCCTATAGACAACCTATCGCAACTCCTCACTGGTGTATCTGGGCATCTCCTCATTACATATATGTACCATCACAGCCTCGCTTCTCGTAACTTCTCTTCTATGGAGGCCACTCCCACCTTATTTCGAATAACATTGTTCCTAATCTTATTTCTCTTTGTAAGCCCACACATCCACTTCAACATCCTTATTTCTGCTACTTTCAACTTCTGAATATGAGAATTCTTAACTGGCTAATATTTTATCCAATACAACATAGTTGGTCTAACCACCATTGTATAGAACTTACCTTTAACTCTAAGAGGTACATTCTTATCACATAAAATATCAAAGAAAACTTCCATTTCATCTACTCCGCTCTTATACGATACATGACATCATCATCGATCTCCGTATTGCCTTGGATGACTGATCCCATGTACTTAAAACTTCTATCTTAGGGATGACTTGTGTATCGAGCCTTCGCGTCCCCATCCACATCCTAATTTATATGGTTGAACTTGCACTCAAAGTATTTTTTATTAATCTTGCTCAAGATGAAACCTTTTGACTCTAACATATCAACATGCATATATAGTAATACAAAACGGTTTATTTATTGGTGAAAAATGTTTCTAGAAAAATATGTATAATGCCCCGACAATATTTTGCTAAGTATTACGTTATTGTTTAAACCCTAAGTTGGAACACATATGTTTGAGAAGTTTGAAGGTTTATTGTACCTAAAATTTATGTTTGGAAGGTCATATGAACATGATAAGTAATACTATTTTGGGTTTGATGATTTGCCAAACAGTCTCGAGGAATTAGATAGGAACCAAATGTGATAAGTTCCTTTAGCCTTGTTATGACATGTTTCTTCATGTTTTGATGCCTGATCAAATGTGATCAGTTTAATTGCTGTACAGTCAACTTTACAGCTATAAAAGCTATCTCACTGTATCGACCGGCAACAATGCAGTGGCACAGGCGCTGCTGCTAGATGCTAATTCAAAAGATGTGTTATCCCTATATATTCTCACATGCTCTCTCATATATATACAATATGATACAAGGTTTGACCTAACACTTGCAAATTTGAAAACACACTCTCTCAGGTGCTAGCCATTACTATTCTCCAGGTGTATTTAAAAACCAAACTGCTACAAACTCAAGGACTAGATCCCACCACTTAAGATATCTTATGTCCTTAAGTTTGTTCTGTCTTTGTCTTTTTCTCATTACTTGTAATCCTATACCACTTTAGAGAAGTACTTTTGTAGTACAGTATTCAACCATTATTGTTTTAGTTTTATTGAATAGAGTTAATCAAAGTGTGTTTGCTTTGTAATAGAGTTGTTACAAAGAGCTTGTAGTAGAGTTATTGTAAGGGATGAAGGATTAAGAGTTTAATTTTTAGATTGCAATAGGTGGTAAACTAAAAGTGCTTAGTTTAGTAGAGTTGAAATACTACTAGGATAGGTCGTGATTTTTAATTCCTTGAGCAAAGAATTTTCCGTGTAAATATCATATGCTTTTTACTTTTTATCTATTTACTTTTGAACAAATAGAGAATCTAGTGCTTTACACTATTTGGTGGACTCTTAATTTCTATCAATTAGTATTAGAGCATGTTCTTTGTAAAAGGTTAACACCTAGAAAGGATCTTCATCATGGCTGCTCCACCGAACCTCTTGGAAGGACAATCAACCACAACACCTCTATGATTCAATGAAAAGTATTATGGATGACGGAAAACCAGAATGTATGACTTCATTACATGTGAGAACTCAGAGCTTTGGGATATGATTTGTGATGGTCCTTTTGTCCCTATGAAGACTATTGGAGAAGGAACAAAGGATGTTCCAAAAACTCAAAGAATACAATGATGCCGACCAAAATATTTTGAGAAGAACTTCAAGGCGAAGAAGATACTTATTTGTGGTACTGGACCAGATGAGTATAATTGTGTCTCGACATGTGAATCTGCCAAGGAAATATGGGAAGCTTTTCAAACTTCTCAAGAGTGAACCACTCAGGTAAAGTAGTCTAAAATAGACATACTTGCCACTGAGTTTGAGCTTTTTATAATGAAGGATGATGAGTCCATTTAGAGATGCATATCCGTTTCACCTCCATAATCAATGAGCTTCATTATCTTGTAGAAATCATTCCTATCAACAAGCTGGTCTGGGGTTCTTAGGAAAGAAAGGTTAATGCCATCACTTAATCCAAGTACCTACAGAAATTGACTATTGATGAGCTTATTGGAAATCTCAAAACCTATGAGATGGAGATAAAGAAGGATCTTAAAAGAAGAGAGCCCAAGAAGGAGAAAAGAATGGTTCTCAAAGCTGCCAACAATGACTCAAGTAGTGATGAATCTGACATGCGTATCTCACTCGAAGATCCCAAAAGATGGTTCGAAGAAATGGAGGGATTCCAAAAAAAAGAAAGTTCTAGCAGGAACTACAAAGGAAATGATTGTTGCCATAAGTGTGAAATGCATGCACATATCATTAAAGACTGTTCTCTTCATAAGCAGGATCACTACAAAAACAATAATGATAAGGTGGCCAACAGGAACTCGGTGCCTGACAGGAGGTTCAAAAGAAGAGATGTTGTTGACAACATAGTGAAGCAAGCTCTAGTAGCTTGGGGAGATTCCTCCAGTTAATTTGAATGTGAAGATGACCAAGGATATATATCTATGATGGCTGTTGATAATGAATCTTTAGAATATAAGTCAATCTTTGCACTCTTGGCTAAATCTGATGATGATAAGGTCAAGGAAGAAGATGAGGTAAAATTTCTTGATGCTCAAAAAAACTTGAAAACTTACTCTCATAAAAAATTGATGTCATTAGAAAATGTGTTGATTGATGCCTTTGATAGCCTCATTAATGAGAAAAATGCTCTAACTGAAGAAATTAGTGATGTAGAACAATAGAAGGATGTCATGATAGTTTCTATTGTATATTTGAAGGAAAAAGTGGATGAAGTAAGTAGAAAAAATACTTTCTTAAAAAATCAAATGAAAAAATAGATGGACACCGCTAAAGAAAAATAAGTGGGTAGCGAGGCTCAACTTGAGCTTGAAAATGAGCTTAAAAAAATAATCAGTCTTACTACTGAACTAGAAAATAATAGATAACTTTAGGAGGATATAAAAAGGATTTAAAGTGATCTTGATAAGTCACTACACTTATATGGTCCTGAGATGTAATTGCTTCTAAGTAAAAGAGTAATGGTGGAGGCAAGCAAGGAATCAAGTTTCAAAAGGCCAAAAACCCCTATAATACCCATAGCATGTATGTCACTGTGACTGATAATTGGTTGTTCACTCATTGTGGTCAAATTGTCCATTACAAGAATTTATGTAAAGCTAAAATTTAGTTTCTACAGAAAAACAAAAATTTTGTTGAAAAGAAGCCTAGAGTTGAGGAACTTGGTTCCCTGAAAAGAAAATATGTGCTGCCTGCATGGGCTAAAAAAAGTTTGATTCACCCATTCTATCATTATAAGGGACCCAAGCTGGCTTGAGTTCCTAAATCTAATTAGTGATTTTTCTACAAGTTAGAGTCACAGAAGGCAATAAAAAATGGTACGTGGATAGTGACTGCTCGAAGGATATGACCGGAAGAATGGATGGTTTCCCTTTACTCAAGGCTTTCCAAGGTTGGAGTGTGTCTTTTTAAAATAACAAGAAAGCTATATTTTTGGTGTTGGAAAAATTAAAAAAAACTCTCCCATGCAATTGAGAATGTGTACTATGTGAATGGCTTGAAATATAGCCTGTTAAGTGTGTCTCAAATCAGTGACAAGGGAAATGAATAAGTTCTTGTCCAAATCTTGTAATGTTACCAATCTCATATCTGGTGAAGTAGTGTTTATAGCAAAAAGGTTCAAGAACATCTATGTTGCAGATTTTGGTTCACTGAATGATTGTGACTTAACATGCCTAAGTTCCACTGATGATGGTGCTGAATTATGGCACATACGACTGGGACATGCAAGTTTTTCCTTGCTGAATAAACTAGTTATGAAGGACCTGGTTTGTGGGCTACCAAAGACTAAGTTCAAGAATCACAATGTGTGTGATGCTTGTGTAAAAGGGAAGCATGCCAGGTCTTCTTTTAAACCAAAGAAAGAAGTGAGCACATCAAGGCCACTTGATCTTCTTCATATGGATCTTTATAGACTTGTGAGGATTCTGAGTAGAGGAGAAAAGAAGTACATCTCTGTGATTGTTGATGACTACTCCAGATTTACTTCATTTTTTCTAAGAACCAAGGATGAAACATTTCTCGTATTTGTTGCATTTGAGAAGCAGATTCAGGTGAAACTGAGAAATCACATTATGAGTATTAGATTCGACCATGGCACTGAATTTGACAATGCCAAGTTCGATGAATTCTATACTGAAAAAGGTATAAGTTATAACTTTTCTACTCCTAGAACACCTCAACAAAATGGTATTGTGGAAACAAAAAATAGGACTCTTAAAGAACTGACTAGATCAATGTTGATCGATGGTAGTATGCCTAAAAGTTTTTGGGCTGAAGCAGTCAACACTGCCTGTTACTTGATTAACAGGTGCATGTTCAGGTCCTGTTAACTACTACTTAATTGGAGAAAATCCAAGCAGATTTACCTGAGAGTCTTTGAATGCAAATGTTTCATTCTCAAGAATGGTAAGGAGGCTTTGGGAAAATTTGATGCAGAAAGTGATGAGGAAATTTTTCTTGGTTACTTCTCTCAAAGCAAGGCATACAAAGTCTATAACAAAATAACCCAGTGTGTAAAAGAATGTGTGTATGTGATCTTTGTTGAATCTCATGAATCAAGTGGCAAGAAAGATAAAGATGGATAATTTTCAGAAGTTCCTGGTGAAGCTATAGATATTGCAAATGAAAAAACTGATTTTATGAGTCAAGTCAAGCAAAGCAATGAAGAAGATGCAGCAGAAACTTTAGAAGGCACAGAAGAACTTGGTCCCTCTATTACCTCAACTGAAGCTAAACACAAGATTGCTTATGTTGTATAAGGTACTCCTGATGCTGAACAAAGGAGTGGAAATCATATTTCTGTTGATATCAATGATGGTTCGAATATGGAGAACATGTTCCATCAAACCCTAAAGTTCAAGTATCCAAGTGGAAGCACAAGAGTTTAAATCCCCTTCAATATATGATCACTTCCTTAGACTCTGATATTCATACCAGATCTAAGTCAAGAAACATGTTTGCCTTCTTAGCCTTCCTGTCTTAAACCAAGACTAATAACATCAAGGAATCATTAAAAGATGCTAATTGGATAGCTGTTACGCAAGAAGAACTCCATCAGTTCGAGAGAAACGAAGTGTGGTGCCTGGTCCCTAGGCCTTTAAACAAGACACTGATTAGAACCAGGTGGGTCTTCTGAAACAAGCTTGATGAATTTGGAAGCTCAACAAGAGATAAAACAAGACTGGTGGTTTAGGGATACAACTAAGAAGAATGGATTAACTATGATTAGACATTTTCTCCTGTTGCTCGGATAGAAGGAGTCAGGATTTCTATTGTTTTTTCATCCATATGGAATTTAATTATTCCAAATAGATGTTAATAGTGCCTTTCTAAATGAATATATGATGGAGGAAGTCTCTGTCAAATGACCCCCTATCCTGAGCATGTCTTCAAGCTTGATAAGTCTCGATATGATTTGAAGCAAGCCTCTCGGGCATGGTATAAGAGGTTGTCAAAATTCCTTATTTGGAATGGCTTTACTAGGTGGGAAAATTGACAATACTTTATTTCTGAAGAAAAGAGGGAGAAACTTTTTGATTGTGCAAGTCTACGTTGATATCATTTCTGGTGCAACTAATGATTCCATCTATGAGGAATTTGCAAAGCTCATGGGAAGTGAATTTGAGACTAGTATGATGAGTGATCTAAATTTCTTCCTTGGATTGCAAGTAAAGTAAACTTCAAAGGCACTATGATTAGTTAATAGAAGTACATCAAAGAGCTACTAAAAATATTTGAGATGGAGAATACTAAGACCATTGATATACCTATTGCCACTGCTACTCGATTAGACATGGACGAACCTAGTTATTCTGTCGTTGAAACTATGTATGGAGGTATCATTGGGTCTCTTGTGTACTTAACTACTAGCAACCCTCATATTGTCTTTAGTGTTGGGCTGTGTGCAAGGTTCCAATCACTTAAAGGCTGCAAAAAGAATTCTGAGGTATCTCAAGGCAACGCAGGACTTGGTGCTCTTCTATCCTTCAAGAGATAATTTAGACTTGTTTGGATATGCTGATGTTAATTATGCTAGATATCTGGTAGATAGAAATAGCGCATCTAAAATAACATATTTTTTGGGATAATGCTTGATCTCATGGGGTACAAAAAAATTAAACTTTGTGGCTCTTTCTACTGTTAAAGTTGAGTTTGTGGCTACTGCTTCTTGTTGTGCTCAACTGCTATGGATCAAGCAACAACTTGAGAATTTTGGTGCATTTACTGATTGTGTGCCCTTATTGTGTGACAATACGAATTCTCTTAACATGGCAAAGAATTCAGTACAACACAAAAGGACAAAACGCATTGATGTGAGACATCATTTCTAGAGGGACATTGTTGAAAAGGGTTGATTTATGTGATGTTCTGCAAGACGGATGTAATGAATCTAATATCCCTTCGTAGGATGTCGTGATGGAACCTAGTCTGTATGACTAGGTAAGCCTAACAAATAATAATAACTTTGCAGAAACAATTATCAAAATACTAAAACAAGCTGAATAACTGATATAACCTTCCGATGCAAAACGTAATCTCAACAATACGCTCCGCAAAACCGGTGGAACTAAGTCATAAGCTCTATAGAGTAAGGCTAGGATAACTATTACATCACTGTCTGAAAGAAATACAACAGTAAACAAAATAAAATGGAAAGAGACTCTGAGACTTAAGAACATGGAGCAGGTATACCTTGAAGTCTCCCCAGCAGCAACTCCATCAACTCTAGCGTCCGACATGGGCAGACGTATCTAGACCTGCATAAAAATATGCAGAAAGATAGTATGAGTACACCACAACGGTACTTCATAAATATCAAGCCTACCTCTGTAGATTAGTGACGAGGCTAGGTCAAGGCACCTACTAGGATATAAATAAGTAGTATGAAATATAATACGGATATATAATGGAAAGCGAAGAAATAACTGATATGAAACAAGATAATAACATGAACTAATACCGAAAATCAATGTGGAAGTAGCATAAAAGAGGCAACTAAAGAGAACTACAATGATCATATACGGACAACAACTGCTAGGACAATGAAGAATGAAACAACAAGAAATGTTCCCACCAAAACTCTTTAAAACATGAAACAAAAAAGCAAGAATCACAATAAGGTACCGCCTCATGTACAATAGAATCACCACCGAGGTAACGCCTCGTATAATCAAGAATCACAACCGAGGTACCACCTCGTATTACTATTTCTCAATTTCAGTCACAATCTTTCCTTATACCGCCGCGTGAACATTAAATTTGAAAAGGGTTTGAAAATAGTTTTCTGGAAATAGTTACACGCACTTTAGCCCATCTTATGATGCCATGTGGCTTCACACAGTTTCTCTACAAGCAACACCCACATAAGTCCCACCTTATACCACCGCATGCATATCAACTCAAAGCCTTATACCACCGCATGCTTGTCAATATCATATTACAATAACAACTCGCACCACAAGTGACTATATATCATAATTTTTCAACAATCCACAATACCAATATTTCCATAACAATAGCCTAAGGCTCTACCACAACGGGTACAAGAAATCAACAATGACAATGAATGTAAATGCTCAAAAGGAAGATGTTTAAATAATAACAATTTTGTCTCAACATGATAACGACTTTCACAACTTTAACATCAGTAACTCAACAATGAGAGAAAGTATAACAATGGCATGAAATAAGAATAACTCATAATGGAAGAGACAACGAGTAGTAATGACTTCAAATAACAAAAACTAACAATGAAAGAGATACATGAACAATAACTTCAATTAATGATAATCAAAAATGAAAGAGATAACATGTATTACGACTTCAAATAATAATAATAATAATTAATTATGAACAGATAACATGTAACAATAAAAGAGGCAATGAGTTCAACTAAACCATGAGAGAAATTTATCAAGTAGGAGGTAGAACAAGTGCTAAAAAAATCATTTAAGGCATGTAAGGATAGACTAACACAAGTAAGAATAGATTGACTAAGAGAATTTAGAGTATGATATGGCATTTTAATTAAAGCATGAAAATAGCCTAAGTAGCCTACACCGGTCAAATACCACGTATAACCCGTGTATCCACTCGTCACCTTGTGCACACGGGTTTCACTTAGCACAATTGAATCAACACACGGGTTTCACTTAGCACAATTGAATCAAACAATATCAATCCTAAGGGACAGTTCCTTCACACGACGTTCGGAAAGACACTTACCTCAACTAGGCCAATTTAACACTTAAAAATAGTTTTTTCCTTAAAATTTGCCTCCGCACGGCTTAAATCTAACCAAAATTGACTTAATATCAACAAACAATTCTAGGAAATTCAGTTGCAATAGATAAAGCTAAGATCTTTATACTTTTCTCAAAAAGTCTAACAAAAGTCAACCCGAGGCCCGCCCTATCAAAACTCGTATCCAATGGTAGATTCCGTTTATCCATGACCCCATGAGTTCATATATGTGATTAGTTTCTAAATTCAAATCCAAACTGACTCTCAAAACTCAATTCCTTATTTTTCAAAAACTTGACGAAGTTTCACAAATTTTCACTTTGATTCACATGATTTTGGTGTTAAAGTCTAAGATATGTTGATGGAATATGATCAGAAATAGAATAGAATCACTTACCCAAGGTGTGTTGGATGAATTCTACAAAGACTGGTGTTTGGTGCCCTCTGATGTCGCAATTGCGAACACTAGGGTCACATTTGTGACTCTAGAAGGGATCCTAAAGGTATCGCAAATGTGATGCCTAAGGTATCACAAATGTAATTCTGGGCTAGCTAGGACACATTTGCCAAGGTTTTTGTCGCAATTGCGATTGCAGTATTGTTCGCAATTGCGAACCCATCTTCGCATTTGCGAAGAGCTTCCTAGGCCTTCAGTGTCGCAATTGCTAGGTATTAGTCGTAATTGCGAGGGTTCACAATTACGATAGTTGCAGCTCAACATAAGGGTTGAAAGTCAGAATTTTATCTCTTATTCTCTCATTTTTTAACCCTAAACTCGGTAGGAGGCGATTTGGAGAGGGGATTTTCACCTACTCTGAAACGCTGAATTTCAAAGAAATTTTCAAGAACTTCTAGAATTACAACTAAACGTCCGAATCCTATCAAATAAACTCCATACGATACCAAATTTTGCAGATAAGTTCTAATACCATGAAGGTCCTATTCCAATTCCCAAAATCAAATTCCAAGTTCGATATCTAAAAGTCAATATATGGTCAAACTTTTTAACTTTAAATTGCTAAATTTTGGCAAATCAACAAAAATCAACCTACGGACTTCCAAAATTAATTCTGGGCATACACCAAAGTTCGAAATCAGGATACGAAGCTATCAGAGCCATAAAAATATAGTTCCAAGTTCATTTTCACAAAAGTCAGAGTTTGGTCAATATTTTTAATTCAAACTTCTAAGTCAAAAAACAAGGGTCTAAATTGACCAGAAAGCTTTTCGAAATGAAACTAACCTACCTCGTAAGTCATAAAATCATAAACACATATGCATGAATCAATAAAAGAGGCAAAGGAGTGAAATTACTCAAAACCACCGGTCAGGTTATTAAAATAAAGGAACACGTAGAAGATATCTTCACCAATGCAGTGAGCAAGGAATACTTTAAAAGAAATTGTTTATCGTTGGGCTTGACCAAGCTCAACTAGTTCCGCTTTCAGAAGTTCTCTTAATGAATGGCTATGTTAAAAAGGAATGGTACAATACTAAAAAGTAATTTTTCGCAACATCTAAGTCAAATCTATAGTGTTACAGGTATATACACATGACAGTTTCAGGAAAAAAACAAGTAAGAATGAAATTGCATATCTAGAAGTTTTCGCTCATATTTTCGAGAATTGTCAAGGAACCTGGTTCCTGTGACATATTTTAGTAGTTTCTTCAATGCTTATATTCTTTTTAAATTGCTAGAGTGCCATGTCATTAATTTATTCCCACCTATATCTTAATTTTGAAGTCCAAAATATTACGTTACACCTCTTTTGAACCAACTCGTTTCCCCTAAACCATTTTTCCTCCAATCGCAACCGGTTCCTTCAACCCTTTTTTAAACCAAATCTTTTTATCTCTATACTCACTTAAGCTCAGATTTTAAATGACCTTTCTTTTTCTCTCTCAGAACACTCTCTTTCATCGTACCTTATAACCGAAAAATTAACCATGTCTTAACAAGGATCTCCATCTCTAAAGTTGTTAGATGAAACCAACAGTTTTGTTTTCTACAAACCCAACACTATCAGAATCCAAACCTAATGACCCACCCCCAAAATCCAGTTTCTACTAAGTCAAACCCAATAGTCACTCCCTCAAAGCCCTTTGTTTCTGGTCCCCTTCGAAGCCGCAAGAGTCAAACCCCCAAAAAGCCTGTGTCACCACTATCGACCTCTATTTTGACTGATAAGACCAACTCCGTTACAAGAGAGCAAATAGTTTCAGCATCAAAATTTCTTGAAAACACGAAAAAATTAGAGAAGAAGACGATGATACTAGGTTAACCAGTCAAACTATTGCGAATAAGAAGGTGGGTATAGAGGAACCAATGGTTTTCGTTGTTGTTGTGTCATGCATGAGTATAAGGGAGAAGGCACTGAGGATATGGAGGGAGAATTTAATGATATCCATAAAAAATCAGGTAATGCTCCTTCTCTTGCTACCGGTAAATGGGTAGAAGATTTATCTCAAGAATTTGAAGGGAATTCAAAATAAAAGGGAACATGTTAGATCTAACATTCTTGAAAGTGAAGTTGAAATTGTGGATGGGTTTGTTCAAGCCTTAAGGGTGAGTGGAAGTTCTAACGGGAATCAGGGGGAACTGGTGGATGACCGTGAAATAGGGGAACCATTTGAGGAACCTCATCCCCCCACCAAGGGAGAGTCTGAGTCCTCTATAGTCAGGACTGCTCCTACTTTTGATAAGACACCATGTTCCTCGAGGGCTAACCTGGATAGTAATGAAATTTCCCAAGTTATGTCCCTCATTCTTGTACCTTTAGAAGTTTTGTATCCTAAGAAGGAAATTGGTCCCTCCATTCTTTCACAAGATAATGATGATGATGGTGATTCTGATATTTTTATTTTGTTGTATTTTATTGCGGCACGAGTCTCTGCTACAGGGGCAAAGGTTGGTGGCCAGAGAAAGAAGCATGTTGCCTGTAAATTACCCATAACAAGGCAACTCAAAAATACTGAACTTGATATTGCGTTAAAGGCGAGTAAGGAGAAGAGTTCTTTGAATAAAATGAGGAGGTTAGTGAAGATTAGGTTGGTATATGAAGAGGAGATGCCACCAGTTGATGTGGTGGACATTGAGGATAAGGAGGCTGAGATGGAAGAACCGCTTCTTATAAGAAAGAATTCAAAGAAGAGTATTGTTGGTAAGGGAAAGGTGCCTAAGAGTGAGATTCTAATTGAAGATGATAAGAAGGTTGGGAAGGAAAAAAGGGAGAGACAACCCTCAAAAAAAGTAAAGTCAGTACAAGTGAGGAACATGGTTCCTCCAAAAACCAAAGGTTGAGTTGTGTGAGTTAGAGAGGAAGGCAACTCTCAAATTTCAAAAAAACGTTGTTGGGTAGAGTCTTTGACCATGAGATTAATGAGTAGATATGTATGAAGGAACTTGTGGACATTGTGGAATCATCTTCTTACTCCCCTAAGCCCCAAAATGTACAAGGATGAGGTGAAGAGTTTCTATGCTAGTCTCTTTGTTGTTGACGAGGATACATTGTGTTTATCTCACTACTAGATATCAATTTTACGACCATCATTTCAATAGGGAATCGGTCGGAAATCACTTATTTCCCGAAGGAAATGAAGTGATCAGAATATAGATGGTCGCAGAAATTTTTCGATCAAAACAGTTGCAAAGAGAAAAAAAATTAGAAACCGGCTAAATTTGACTTTTATTGACACCGAAACGATCGGTAATTTTACGACCGAAGTTGTCGCACATTTAAAATAAATTATTAACAATTTATTGACAGTTCCGACTGTTTGGGTCAGTAATTTTAATAATTAATTTAAATTAAATTCATAATTTTTGACCAATCGATCGAAAAAATTAAAATTAAATTTAAAATAATTAATTTTTCTGACCACTGTAGTGGAAAATTTGAGAATTTTCAGTTAAGTTTTCCGACCAAAGTAGTCGGAAATCAATCAAAAATTCTAAATTTTTTCAGCAAAATTCTGTTGTATTTTAAGTTATACCACCTGCAATTCAAAACCAATCATTCAACCAACCTAATCATTCAAATATTAAATTAATTATTCAACCAACCAACAAAACCTCAAATATTAAACAACCAAATTATACAAAGTACACTTTCAAACAAGTGTAAACACATCTATTAAAATATATTAAAGTATAAAAACATCAAACAAATGATATTCAAGTCTAAAACGCATAATCTAAGTGTAAAACCAACTAAGTCGGAATCAATAAAGTCTAAACTCAAATTACATTCAAAATTAGTACTACCGATCATTATCGATTTTGGTCTCCTTATTGTCAGATTCTTCCGTTGAATGTTGTTTTCCATGGTTACGCATCATACTTATTTTTTCTTGAGCATTATTCCATTATTCAGACAATTCATTGATTTGTGTCCGTATTTTCTATTTTTCTTTGGGTAAAGTAGAAATACTACTAAATAATGCGGCTTGATGATTAGACGACGACTGCGCTCCAATTTCGTAGACTCTACCTTTATTTATTTTCATGAGAAATAAAAAAAATAATTTAAATAAGAAAGAGAAGAAACATACAACTTGTGAAATATAATATTAAAATGAAGTAATATATAAAAAATTACTAAAATATTTTATAGCTTTATTTACTCCACCGGCTGCCTGTGTCCATTTTGAAGTCATATCTTCGGGCGTCGGCTGAGAATCAGGCTGAGTTTCTCGCCACTTCTCCATTCTTCTGTGTTGCTCTTCCTGAAATTTTTTTAACAACCATTATATAAAAGAATTAACCTTAACCAAGAATAGATGTAGTATTGTTAGAATCTTACATATGTCTCCAATGCACGCGGTTCGACCCATGTTTATTTTGTACCATCCCTCTTCTTCTTATGTGTTTTCTCACAGACAATAGCATGAGACATATCTCCCTCATGTGCCTTTTCCTTTCAAAATTAAAAAAATATGAGTTTATTACTTGAATCTAATATAAGTAAAGCTAAGTACAATTTTATATATAACTTACCAATCTCAATCGATGGCCTCCAAACTGATTAAACCTCTGGTGTGCAACGAGTCACCCTTACTGGAGGCTCTATTTTCCTTCTCCTTTTCACTCCTCTGCTTCCATTCTTCAATACTCCACTTCGCCAATAGTTGATTCCAGATATCTTCACGTAACCACAAACGTCTGCTCCTACCTTTCCGAGCAACTATCTTTAATCCTTTTATGAGCTCTCTTCTCAAAATTTTCATTCGCTTGATTTTCATGCTGAGGCTTCCATACACACTTAGTCTACAATTAAAATAAATGTTAGACGAACACAATAAATAGTATATAAATTATATAAAATATATTTATTCGTACCTTAAATTGAAACCATAGATTCAATCTGATTTAGTATGGAATCTGTCTCCAGGAATTCCACTGGAAAAATGGCTTTATAGCTTCCACAACCATATGTGTGACCCGAAATGATGGCAAAAACATGCATTATATATAAAATAAATATTCGTTAAATATATGTCTTTATTCTAATAATTAAAAAGTAAAGAATTACTTGCCCGTCCCCATGGGGTACGATCATCAATCGATGCATATGATCGTACTCCATAGTCCTACCACCATACTGTCTCCGTGAAGGAGCAACTGAAGCAGCACTAGTAGATGAGGATGCAGCTGCCCGAGATCCTCAAATATCAAGTTTAGAAATACTAGGAGTAGATGATGATCAAGATGATAATGGAATGGACGATGATGGAGGCAAAATAGATGAACCATCATGCCCGCCCTGGGGTGGAATCAATGGTGAGCCATCATGCTGACTAGTAGGGAAATGAGGACTCAAAGGTGGCAAATTAGGCATGGCCATAAAATTAATAGTAGTTGATGTTGAGGCTAAATCAACCTGGGCCGACGTAGAATAATGTTGTATTTGCTAGACCGCGGGGGCGGGGGGGGAGGGGGGTCTCTGAAAAACTCATGTGTAATGTAGTTGTCGACTGAGAAGGACGAGAAAAACTAGGAGGAAGACTCATCCTAGGCATGTGTGCAGGAATATGATCACTCGTGGATGGAAAAGTATTTTTTTTATAAATTGTTTTGAATTCTTTACCCTTAGAAGCCATATGTGCAAATTAAGTAAAACAAAATATACTAATAAAAACGTCAACAGGTATAATATAAAGAAAATCTTCTACATATTATAACAATTAAAAAGGAACATATATAAAGTCCAACAAGATATAAAAATAAAATAATGACTTAAGGAATAACATAAGAAATCAAACAAGCCATAAAACACACAAACAACTCAATCCTCATTGCTTTCTTCATATTAATCATATTCATTTTCATTATCGCTTTTTCATTTTCATCATATAACTATTCATTTTCGCTTGCTTCATATTCATTACTTGAACCTCTATCCTCGTTTGACATAGATGTTTCTTCCTCAGAATTATTTTGTTTTGATCTAAGGACTAAATGCTCGAATTCCTCATAAAGGCCTTCACTGTCATGCAATTCACCTGCTATTTCATCATCCGCCATTGCTTCAACACTTGAAATATCATTTGGGCACGCTACATCTAATGCATCCTCGACCTCAACTCTACCCATAGGCTTTATTTTTATCATTACTCGCCATGTAGCCTTCTTCTTGTACAAATTATAAGATGCGTAATACACATGTTTTACATTTTGTGCTATGATAAATGGACCATAGAGTCTATACCTCCCGTTGTGCTTTATTTTAACTATTTTATACTGCGGATGCACATTTGTACCTCTTGTAGGTGTTGGATCATACCGTTTACACTGAAAGAGTATCAATGTTTTCTTCGGCCAACCAATACTATACTCGAGTTCTAATATCTATTGAAGCATACCATAATAATCAACATCACCATCAGCTTTCAAGCACATACACCATTATTATTAGTTGTTTTGTCCTTGGACCATTCTTCTGTATGAAACTTGTACCCATTGATGGAGGACTTAGACATCATTCTGACCTTAGGTCTAGGTCTCCAGCAATGTCACGCAAAAATGATCATTTATACCATTATCTGGATATGAACCTAGATCGAACCCAATATATAATAGTTAATTTGAAATTAAAAAGTACGTACACCTGATAATAATTTGCATTGGAAGAAACACGCTAATACCTACTAAGCGTTTAAATCATTATGCAAATATAGGATAAACATGCTCATGCCCATATGTACCCACAAACCAGCTGACCGACAGATTTGTAACTTTTCATTAGTTAAATTGATTGATAATTGGGATTGAATATAAGTCGGTAATATAATTGTATACTTACATATAATAAGGTTGAAATTCGGGACAATTTAGTAGAACATGTGTTGTAGCTGACTTTAGCTCCATCTCAGTCAAAAATTGTGTTGGACTACGTTTTGGACTGCCTTTTCTTGGTTGATTGAATATGAAAAGGATGGTGCCAATGGATCGGTGTTGCCACAATCATCATGCCGAGAAGGTCTTTTCTTAAACATGGCACATCATGCTCTATATAATATGAACATAAATAAGATATTTCTGTAGCCATATATGCCTCACATATCGATCCCTCAAACCTTGATCTATTTTTCACGGTCCCATTACATTTGCCAATCATCCTGCATAGCACGATTTGAGATAAAATAATATTAAAATGAAACACATAAGGATTAATGATTAAATATAATTACCTCTCGACGGGATACATCCATCTACATTGAAATGGCCCTCATAGACGTGCCTCTTGCACAAGGTAAATTGGAAGATATTCCATCACATCAAAAAATTCAAGCGGGAAAATTTTCTCCAACTTGTTTAAAGTTAAGTGAATATTACTGTTCACGTAAGATAGGTTCTTCACCCTCAATTTGCTAGAGCACAATTCCTTGAAAAATAAGCATATCTCTGTGATGGGCTTCCATATTCTATCCGGCAAAGAATTGAATGCAATAGGCATCAATAATTTCATGAAAATGTGACAGTCGTGGCTTTTCATAGACGTCAACTTCCCTTCTTCCATGTCAACACACCTAGATAAGTTTGATGCATACCCATCAGGCATTCTCAAATTATTAACCCAATCACAAATCTCTCTTCTTTCATCCAAAGTGAATGTGTAACTGGCCTTAGGCTTCTGAATCTTGTTGTTCAAGTATGTCAAGTACAACTCAGCTCGCTTACAATATTATTTCAAATCCATCCTGGCCTTCAAGTTATCTTTTGTCTTGTTGCTTACATCCATCATAGTAGTAAACAAGTTATCAAAAACATTCTTCTCAATATGCATGGCATCAAGATTATGCCAACGAAGATTGTGCTTCCAATAAGGTAACTCCCAAAAAATGCTCTGTTTTGTCCAGTTAAGCAACGATGATAGTCAAACCATGTGTTCTTGCCTCCATGTTTTAAAGTGAATGCCTTTGTGTCTTCCATACAAGTCGGAAAAGCTAACTTTCCGGCAGTTGACCACCCGGACATCATTCTATAAGCATAAAAATCATTTATAGTCCACATAAAAGCAGCAGGGAGTATGAAGTTTTGTTTAGTTGATACATCATATATTTTCACACCTTCATGCCATAAGAACTTCAACTCATCAATTAGGGGTTGCATGTATACATCAATCAATATTTTTTTGATTGCGTGGACCTGGAACAATACAAGTTAGAAACAAATATAGACTTGTCATACGCAATTTAGGCGAAAAATTATAAGGCGTAACAAACATTTGCCAACATGAATATGGTGCAGCAGACACTGCAAATGGATGAATCCATCAGCACATAATCCCAACCTAATATTTCTCAATTCACCGACAAAGTCCGGGAATACTGATAATTGGGGATTTTGACTACTTATTAGCACATTTTTACTTTCGTTTTAGTCAAAGTGCTTAATTATATTCTCAAAAACTGATTAAATATGCTTAATTACATAAGCATTGGCAAATGAGCCAAAAAGATAAAATCCGACTCGAAAAGGAGTAATGTGAACTCAAGGGCAAAAAGCAGGAAAAAGGCATAATGTGCAGACTGCAGAATTCCATCTGCGGCCGTAGAATGTGAAGTAAAATCTATCATAGGGTTAATACAATGTGCGGACCACACAATTATTGCGTGGCCGCAAAAGCCATGCTAGAGTTCAAGTTCAGAGAAGTCCCAGTTCAAGCCTCAACGATATGTGGACCGCACGATTATTGTGCGACTGTAGAAGTCAGACATGCGACCGCACTCAGATTTGTGCGGTCCGCAGAAAGGGCATGTGCGGTCACACTCAATTTTGTCCTGACTGCAGAACAAGTGACATGCGGACGCAATCTAGAATTATGTGGTAGCAGACCAAGCTCCTGCCAAGACTGAAGAAGAAGTGCAGACCGCATATGGAATTGTGCAGCCGCAGAGCAAGCTCCTGCCAAGATTGAAGAAGAAGTGCGGACCGCATATGGAATTGTACAACCACAGAACCTCCGAAAGGGCATTTTTGTGTGGAATTTCTAGCTGTCTATAAATAGGCTTCTTTCACGAAATTATGTCAAGTTTTGAATATTTGAACATCTGTAGCCGTTTCTTTTTACTCTTTTGGGCAGCTGTAGCTTACTTTAGTGATTAAACATTAGATTTTTGTCTTTTAATATTGAATATGAGTTTTATCATCTTTCTCCTTTGTTTTCTTCTTCACCCATTATGAGTAGCTAGATTTTTAGCTAGGGTTGTGGCCCAAACCTAGTGTATAAATCTCATAGATGATTAATTTTATGCTTGTTTATGAATGCATGTTAGTTATTTAGATAGGTTTATGTTTTATTTGTGAATTAATAGTTGCAAATATTTATTTATGACTTTTTGTCTTAGTCTCTTCTTGAGAAAAGGAGACCTGGTCTAGGTAAACCTAGCTAACAAGGAATTGGGTCAATTGAAAAATTGATCAACCCAATTAAAGGGTTCAACCTAGAGATAGCAACAATCCTACTTGAGCTCTTATCAACCGTTTCGGTAGATACTCATTTGGTGTTGAGAAAGTCAAATAGGTAAAAACCATTCTCTGACCGAGAGGTATTGAGCGGGCAACACAGTGTTAGAGCTATAATACACCCTGTTCAACAAAACAACATAAAAGTCTTTATCCCATTAGGTAAACACCTAAGTCATGGTCATAGCCCTAGTCCTTTTACAACATTTGAAAAACAACCCAAAACATCATTTCTTAGTTTCAATCACTTAGTTGCAATCTTAGATTAATTTAGCTATAAAACCAATCAAGTTTGTGGAAGTGCAATTTAGGATAGTTCAAGCTCATATTCCATAATATATACTCCTAAATCCCAATCTCATATCTCCATGTAGAATTCAACCCCAACTCAAAGATGGGTATTACTACTGCACCAACCATTTCACTACCTCAAATAGAGGGTGTGACTTGGGCAACATCAATTTTTGGCATCGTTGTCGGGGAGCTAAAAATGAATTTAGCTATATATTTGATTTTGTGTGTGAATTGCCTTCTTTTCCTTTCGAGTTACTAATATTTTTGTGAAACAATTGTAAGTGAACAATGGCTCTCAACAATAATGATTTTCTCGAAAACATGCCTATGGGGGATGTGGACATGGAAGATGATCAAGTTAAAGAGGTTCCTCTTGAACATCTAGAAAATAGACGAGGCCAACCGTCTTAAGACAATGTTCCCGTTCCACTCCCTCCTCCACAAATAGCGGCTCCACACCGGTGTTGCCGAATGAAGGATACGCAAGTTCCATAGTCCCGCCACACATTAGGACATGAAACTTTAAAATTACAAATGTCATGCTTACATTGCTAGAGCAACGGGGATTCTTCAGTAGGGCTTCGAGTCAAAATGCGTACAAGCACTTGAAAAGGGTTTATTGACACTTGCTGGGGGAGTAAACAGACAAACGTCTCCAAGGATTCTTTGAGATTGAGGCTATTCCCTTTCTCTCATGGGGGAAGGCCTTGGATTGGTTAGAGAGGTTTCTAAATTATTCTATCCATACATGGGATGAATTGGCAGAGAAGTTTATTTCCAATTTTTTTTCTCCCAGGCATATGGCTGCTCTTATGGATGAGATTCTAGCTTTCAAACAAGAACCTAATGAGCCTTTGCATGAGATATGGGAGATGTATCGTACTGTGGTGAAAGAGTGCCTGAACAATAACATGATGGAGGCTATGATTCAACAAATTTTCTATAGGGGGATAAATACTACCAATCAATGCTTGGTCAACCAACTTCTCGGTGGAAATTTCATGACAATTCTGTATGCGGAAGCTTGTGAGATTCTTGATGAAATGGTGGATACTTCATCGGCATGGCAAAGTAGAGAAAACGTTCCTCAAGGTACTCCAAACGTGATTCACTTGCATAAAGAATTACATGATAATGGGCAAGTAATTCTCGCGTTGACCACCACAATGAATCAACTAGCCAAAGCTCAACTTCAACAAGTACAAGGTCCTAAGCAAGTTAATGCAATGGAGATAGAGTTAGTATAATGGTAAAAAAGAGAAGGCAAAGGGGTCCTCAAGTGCAAAACCATGTTGAAAATTATGTGCAAGATGATAGTGGATTTGATCAAGATGAGTCGTACAACGAACAAGAAAAGAAGGTACAATATTCGTACAAATTCCAAGGGCTAAAAACAACAATCAAGGCCCGGATCAACAACAATGGCAACCACAAGTAAATCAAGAAAATTGGAATTCAAACAATCAAAGTAGTTGTAAAAATTAAAACAACCAAGGGAATTGGAACAATCAAAGCAATCATGGAAATTGGAATGGTCAGAATAACCAACGTAATTGGAGTGGAAATAATCAAGGCTATTGGGGAGGCAACAACCAAGGAGGGTGGAACAACAACAACAATCGGGGTTTGGGTTTTCAAAGGCCCGCGATGTATCAACAACCGAGAAAACTACCTCTTTATCGTTCCCAAGGGACGAGTTCTTCCAACAATGACATGGGGCGAATTGAGAACATGTTCAAACAAATGATGGAGAAGAATGTTGACTCCAATGCTCAACCAGCCTCTCAAAATACTTCAATTCCCAATTTGGATGTTCAATTGGGGCAAATCTCGTAACCTTTGAACACTTGTCCTAAGGGGGCACTACCAAGTGACACGGTGGTGAGCCCAAAGGGTGGGAACAACACGGGACATGCCGTGGTCATTACTACAAGGAATGGAAAAGGTGGGGGATACAACCACTTCAAGTCAAAAGAAAATTGTGGATAATGAACAATTGGTACAAGAAGATGATATGCCAAGCAATGGATTGCAAACAAATGATGAGGTGAGAATTGATATTGAAGACAACATGGAGGAGATTGATAAGGAAGTGAACCCGTCTAGGGAGTACATTCTTGACATATCGGAACCGGTAGTGCCAAAGGCTAAGGCACCAATGCCAAGGCCTCCTACTCTGTACCCTCAAAGGCTTGCCAAGTAAAAGGTCAATAACCAATTTAAAATGTTTATTGACATGATGAAGAGTATATCTATTAACATGCCATTGGTTGAGGCTTTGGAGCAAATGTCAGGTTATGCAAAGTTCATGAAGAGTTTGGTGACAAAGAAGAGGTTGATGAATAGTAAAACTATAAAGATGGCACATCAAGTGAGAGCAATTATGCACTCAATGGCTCCTAAATTGGAATATCTCGACGCTTTCTCAATCCCTTGTACCATTGGGAGTGCCGACTTTGATAAAGCTTTATGTGATCTTAGGGCAAGTATCAATTTGATGCCCTACTCGGTATTAAAAACTTTGGGGATTGGGCAACCAAGACGCACATCTATGAGGTTGCAAATGGTGGATCGTACCATGAAGAGACCGTTAGGTATTATTGATAATGTGTTGGTTTGTGTTGATAAATTCATCCTCCCAGCGGACTTTGTGATTCTTGATTGTGAAGTGGACAATGAGGTGTCGATTATTTTGGGTAGGCCTTTCCTTGCTACGGGGAAGGCTCTTGTTGATGTGAAAGCCGGTGAGCTCACTTTCCGGGTGGGTGATGAAAAGATTGTTTTTCATCTGTGCAAATTTATGAGGCAACCAAATAGCAATGAAGTTTGTTCGTTTGTGGATTTGGTTACTGATGTGATTATTGAGGAAACAAGTGCCGTGATGAATGTTGATGATAGTTTGGAGGCCATATTGCTCAATCGTGATGATCAAGAAATGTAGGGTTATGTGGAATGTGTGAATTCTTTGCAAGGAATGGGGTCATACACTTGTGAGCCCAGCAAATTGTCCTTTGATCTTGATAATAAAACCACCCCTTTAACAAAGCCTTCAATCGAGGAGCCTCCCGTCCTGGAGTTGAAGCCATTACCTCCACATCTTCGCCATGAATTTCTTGTCCCTTTTTCTACTTTACTGATTATTCTTTCCTCTTTTTTGTCTAACATGCAGGTAGATTCCACTTTGGCGGTGCTACAAAAGAGGAAGAAATCTATTGGATGGACTTTGGCGGATATTCGGGGGATAAGCCCTGAATTTTGCATGCACAAGATTAATTTGGAGGAAGGTGCCAAACCGTCTATTGAATATCAAAGGAGAACCAATGAAGCCATGCAAGAGGTCGTCAAGAAGGAAGTTATCAAGTGGTTGGATGCCGGGGTTATGTACCCCATTTCCGATAGTTTGTGGACTTCTACGGTTCAATGTGTCCCAAAGAAAGGGGGCATGATTATGGTCACCAATGACAAGAATGAGTTGATTCCTACAAGAACAGTTACCGTGTGGAGAGTGTGTATGGACTATCTTAAGCTCAACAAAGTCACAAGCAATGATCATTTCTCACTTCCCTTCCTTGATCAAATGCTTGATAGATTGGACGACTGTGTTTTCTATTGTTTTCTTGATGGGTATTCCGACTACAGTCAAATTCTTATTGTTCATGAGGATCAAGAGACAACTACTTTCACTTGTCCTTATGGTACTTTCGTATTCTCGCGGATGCCATTTGGGTTGTGCAATGCACCGGCAACTTTTCAAAGGTGTATGTGGCTATCTTCACATATATGATGGAGGATTTTCTTGAAGTCTTCATGGATGATTTTTCTGTGGTCGGGGATTCTTTTTATGATTGTCTAGCAAATTTGGATAAAATATTAGCAAGATGTGAAGAAACAAATTTGGTGCTGAATTGGGAGAAGTGTTATTTCATGGTTGAGGAAGGCATTGTCCTTGGCCACAAGATCTCAAAGAATGGCATTGAAGTCAACAAGGCAAAGATCGAGGTGATTTCTAAACTTCCACCTCCAACTTCAGTCAAAGGCGTGCAGAGTTTCTTAGGCCACGCAGGATTTTACCGGCAGTTCATCAAGGACTTCTCTAAAGTGGTAAACCCGTTATGCAAGATTTGGAGAAAGATGCCAAGTTCCATTTCAATGATTATTGCATGAGAGCCTTAAATTTTCTAAAGCTAAAGTTGACTACTACTCCCATCATTACCTCTCCAAATTGGAGTGTTGCTTTAGAGCTTATGTGTGATGCAAGTGATGTAGTGGTGGGAGCCGTTTTGGGGCAACTAGTCAACAAGATCTTTCATCCGGTCTATTATTCAAGCAAGACCATGAATAGTGCCCAAGTCAACTACATCGTTATGGAGAAAGATTCTTGCCATTGTGTTTGCTATAGAAAAGGTTTGCCCGTATTTGATGGGTGCAAAGGTGATTGTTGATACAGATCATGCGGCACTTCGCTATCTCATAAGCAAGAAAGATTCTAAAGCCCATTTGATGAGATGGGTACTTCTATTACAAGAGTTTGACATTGACATCCAAGAACGAAAATGAAGTAAAAATCAAGTTGCGGACCACTTGTCTCATTTGGAGGAAGAGGGGAGGCCGCATGATGGCCTTAAAATCAATTACTCTTTCCCCGATGAGCAACTTTTGGCTGTTTCTATAAAGGAGATGCCTTGGTTCGTTGATTTGGCAAGTTATCTTGTGAGTGGAATCATTCCGGTTGAGTTCTCTTCAAACCAAAAGAAGAACCTCAAACGAAATTTTCAAGATTACTATTGGGATGAACCGTACCTTTTTCGAATTTGCACAGATGGAGTGATTAGAAAATGTGTATCAGTGGAGGAGCAAATTGAAATTCTTGGGGCTAGTCACTCTTCGCCTTATGGTGGTCACCATGGTAGAGCAAGAAACGGTGGCCAAAGTCTTAAGTTGTGGTTTCTATTGCCCCACTCTCTACAAGGATGCTAGTGAGCTTGTCAAGCATTGTGATGAATGCCAAAGGGCCGGTGGAATCTAAAAAAAAATGAAATGCCTCTCACCACCATTTTGGAGATGGATATTTTCTATGTGTGGGGTATTGATTTCATGAGTCCATTTGTGAGCTATTGTGGAGACACCTTGTGTCTAAATGGGTTGAGGCCGTTGCTTTTCCCAACAATAAAGCAATGAGTGTGGTGGCAGTTTTGAAGAAGAACATCTTTACAAGATTTGGTACTCCAAGGGCTATATTAAGTGATAGGGGTTCGCATTTATGCAACAAGGCTTTAGACACTTTACTCACCAAGTATAGTGTCATTCACAAAGTTACGACCCCTATAATCCTCAAGAAAGTGGTCAAGTGGAGGTCTCCAATCAGGAGATAAAGAGTATTTTGTCAAAGACAGTGAATGCCAACCTAACTAATTGGTCAAGGAAACTTGATGATGCTTTATGGACTTATAGGACGGCTTACAAAACACTGATTGGGATGTCTCCGTACTGGTTGGTGTTCGGGAAAGCTTGTCATCTTCCGGTGGAACTTGAGCATAAGTCCATGTGGGCTTTGAAGAAGTTAAACCTTGAATGGGGTATCGCCGCCAACTTAGTGGTGGCACAATTGAATGAGCTAGATGAGTTCTGGTACCATGCGTACACAAGTTCATCCTTATACAAGGAGAAGATGAAGTACCTCCATGACAAGTACATTCATAACATGGAGTTTACAGAAGGTGATCTTGTGTTATTGTTCAATTCTCGGTTACGGATGTTTGCGCAAACGTTGAAGTCAAAATGGAGTGGCCCATTTGAGGTTGTTGGTGTGAGACCATTTGGTGCATTGGACTTGAAAAATAAGAATGATGGAGTGTTTGTCAATGGGCACTGGCGAAGCACTATCTTGGAAAAGTTAATGATGGCCACGTCGTGGCAGTTCTTCATTTCAAGTGATTGGTAATCTGCGTTGTGGCGCAACATTAATTCAGGAGCTTCTTGGGAGGCAACCCATGTGTCTTTTTCCTTATCTTTTTTATATAAGTTTTTTTTGTGCTAACTTGTTTTGTAGTGTATGCAGGAATGAGTGTGCTTTGCAGGGACTGTGCCCAGAAAATTTTTACTAAGTATGGAAATTGTACGGACCATACAAAATTGAGTGCCACAGCAGAATGAACTTTACGGTTGCACAATTATTGTGTGGACTGCACAACTGGAAAATCAAAAGTACACACTCTCTGAAGTTTGTCTGTCAGAAAAAAGACAATCTGCAGCCGCACAAGGTATTGTGCGGTCCGCATCACAATCTGCGGCCGCAATCACTACTATGTGGATCGCAAATCTTCCAGAGGAAAATGTTTAGAGTGCGGATCACACATGAAACTATGTAGCCACACTCGTCTCTTGAACTATAGGCCATTGTGTTATGTATAAAGGAACTCCTCACTACTGGTAAGACTTTATGAACTCTGTAATCTAAACACAAAGGAAAGCATAGTACTTTCTTCTGATTCAAGCTTCTTACACTTATCTCATCATCTTAATATTTCCTTAGCATCACTACATAACCAGTAAGTTCAATTCATCCTTAAATCTTTTCATTTTTCCTAATTTTGTTCTTAATTAGTTTAGTTCTTTTTAGACCTAATATAAAATTCAACATCATGTGAGCTTAATTTCATGTGGGTAACTTCATACTTGCTAAATGGGGGGTCGGTAAACTAGTTACCACGTTTAATTAGTGTTACCTTGTCAAAATCTTGCTTAGAAGTTAAAATCCTAAAGTTACTGCCAATTTGCTTTGAATTTTACAGCCGCACAAGAAATTATGCGATCCGCAGATCCCTTTCTAAGTCATTTGATGTGAATTGATTGATAGGACCACACTTAAAATTTTACGGTCCGCAGAAATGGGACTGCGGTCGCAGAAAGCCGTGTGCGGCCGCATATCGACCAATTATATGTTATTAAAGAGGTGCTTGTTTGATGCTGTAATTTGCAGCCACACTCAAAATTGCACTGTCCGCACTTAAATTGTGCGGTTCCACAAGAAATTTTGCGGTCTGCAGAATCAGGTCTGCGGCCGCACTTGCCTTTGTGTGGTCGCACTCACTATTTTGCGGACCACACTCTTGACCATGCTTCTATTCTTATAGCAACTGTTTTACATTTTGAAGTTGGACTTAACTGAATCCTGTTTCTATGAATTGCAGACAATGGTGTGATCTAGTGGTAGAGGTGATATATCCAAAGGGAGGGGTGAACCCTCCCGAGGCCGAGATAAGAGCAACCTACCACTCTCTGTCCAAAAAGTGATAAACGAGAAGGAACCTACAAATAGAGCCCCGAAGCCTGTAGAGTCTAGTGAATACTTTCGTCTAGGGAAGCCTCAGAAGGAAACTCTGTGTAAGAGCAACCCGATGCACAATCTCAACAAAAATAGCTTCCGGGTAGACTACAACTTAGAGATGAACCTTCCTCCTCAACTAGCTCTTTTGAGGGTTTGGAAGAGGATAGCCAAGGTTCAGAGCCTTCTTCCTCACATGCTCCCCCAAACACCTATCCTAGTTGATGATGATGATGATGATATACTTGATGACGGTCGAGTGGGTGGTACCCGAGTTGCCGGCCTAGAGAGGTCAAAGAAGAAAAAAATCTGGAAGATAGATTCGTGAGCCTGATTTCTTTTAACAGGTTCTGAGAATGGTGGACTCAAAGATCACTCACTCTTGAGCATAAATTTGATTTGAAAGATTTTGATAGATACAACCTAAATGTGGCAAGACAGATTCGAGAAAGAAAATGGTGGACATGGTTCACTCAAAGAGTGGGGGACACAAATGAACACTTAGTTCAGGAATTCTACGGCAATGTGGAGCATGTCAAAAAGTGGACTAAGGTGAAAAAGGTGAGGAATATGAAAGTTAGATTTGATCAAACCTCACTAAACACTTATTTGGGGCTCGAGGATGTGGAGCCAGCACAATATCTAGAGAAGTTTTAAATGGGTGATGTGGTTCGCCCTTGGCTAGCCGAGATTTTAGTAGCTCCAAGACCACCACCGCCATGGATCACAACAAGGGTTCCTATTCAATGGGACACCCTATATTTTGAAGCCAAGGGTTGGCAAACCTTTGTATGCAGCCAGATAGACACGAGTAGAAATGAAAACATTCTTCTAATCCCTTGGGCAGTCTTAGTTGCATCCATCATGGTCGGGTACCCAATCAATGTGGACTCCATCATGTCAATCAACATGTCTTTGATCGGTAGGCAGGGTGAGAGCTCCTATCCATATCCAAAAACCATCACAAAATACCTTACAGATGCGGGAGTGGAATCAAAGCCATTTGATACAAAGGTTCGAGCAAAGCAGCCTTTTTCATGTTACTCTCTTAAGGACCCGAGGAACCCAAAGAACAAGAACAAAGGTTCGAGCAAAATAGCCTTTTTCATGTTACTCTCTCAAGGACCCGAGGAACCCAAAGAAAAAGAACAAGGGTCAGGCAACTACTACCGTGGGCTAGCTTGAAAAGGCTTCGGTAGTAACTACAGCTTCATCAGCCATACCTTCAGCTGACATACCTATCACTTAAGCCGGGCCTTCTAGCAGTACGGCTGCCATACCCCCACCTCTATCTTCAGGGCCACCATTAGCTTCAGTTCCTTTATCTTCCACTTATCTACTCATAACACTAAAAGTCTTCCAGACTCTAGAAAGTATCAACAACTGGATGCAGACAACTATTACAAAAATGGCTGAATTATCCAGTGTTGTTGCAGTACAGACATCACCCTAGCTCCCTAGATTCCTCCAACAGTGGAGGAGACCTTGAAGAAGATTCTGGAGAGCCAAAAGACTATCATGGACATCCTGGTGGCACATGGGACAACAATTGAGGAACTTGGGAAGCAGGTGAAAAAAATAAGGAAATCCCAGGTTTCAAAGCAGTTAGTTAATAGACTGAGATGAGAGGTGACCAAGATAGCACCAGCTGGGGATCTTCCACTTGACTTGCTGATGGAGTCAGCACCAGTATACCCAGCAGCACCATAAACACCAGAGGCATCGGAGGCGCTAGTTGGCCAGTCTGAGGAGCCAGACCTCGCTACCCACACTATTAGGGCGATGTTATAGATGTTCACCAACCCCGCTACTCCCCGAGCAGAGGATGATGAGATACAGTTGGAGTAGCCTAAGGGTGGTGATACTACTATAGTCACCGACACCACATAGGGAGTACTTTCTACTCTTTCCCTTCCCTATTTTTATTTTGTTAAGCATTAGGGACAATGCTTGGTCGAAGTTTATTGATTTGACATTTTATTTTGGCCTGTAAATAATTGATAACATTTTTATTTTCTTCTTTTCATTTATATACGTACTATTTTCTCTCTATTGATGTATATATTCTCTTTCTCCTCTCTCATCTTGTATATTCATTTCATTTATATTTTCAATAATTTATTTTATAGCATATTTTGTTTTTTGCTTTCTTTGTAGTTGATGTTTAATCTAATAGCTTCTTATTTACTTTAATAGCTTATTTTTAATTTAGTAGTTGCTCTTCATATTTAAGTGATCAATAAGCCTTTGGTTTTATTAATGTCACAGGTCTTTCCAAAGGTGGTTTTTATGTGAACCGGGTGATTCTTCCAAATGATGGATGGCGTGACAACCTTCTTAAGGGATTGAGTCCATTTTTGATGTTTTAGTTAGAATAGTAGTAATATTGAATAAAAGGACCTAATTGAGTTGAACTTGAAGTGTCGAGCATGCTTCACTTGGTACCAACACACTTAACTACGTACTTATGGTTAAAACAAGTTAATGGTAAGAAATAGCTCTAATTAGTGATGTTTTGACTCTTGTATTGACTTAAGCAATCATTGAGTGGTTTAGTTGAACCATTGGTGATTTTTGATCTTAAATATGGTTGTTGTGGGCCCTCGACTCTATCCTCTTTAACAATCCAGCTGTGTGAGAAGTGAGATTTTTGTTACAAGTCCAAGTACCCGTGCGAATGGTCTAGAACTTTCCTCGAATGTGTTTTTAGGAAAAATTCTAAATTTTGCTTGGCTTGAGAAGTGATTGTAGGTTCTCCCTGACCCGTTTGAAAATTTTCATGTTCTACCAATGTTGCTATCCTTAGTCAACCCATTTGAGCCTAAGACCTTTCTCATTTGATAACCAAGTTACAAGCCTTTACCCATTTTTTAGTGACCCTCTCTTGGCACCCGAGCTTTCCTTAACACTATTGAGAAACAATTGGCCAAAAGCATAAGTTTGGGGGAGAGATGCAGATTTTCAAAGTGGTATTAAGGCACAAAAAGAGATGAAATGAAGAAAAGGAAAGGCAAAGAAAAAGAAAGAAAGAACAAAAGAAAAACGCAAAAAGAAAGTGAATAAAGTGAAGAGTTTAAGGGATTCAAAGAAAAGCAAAGATGCAAAGCATGGAAAAAACAAAGAAGAAGAAAATGAACATCATGACCAAGAAAAAGTGATGTCAGGTCTCTCTAGTTCCCCTAAGGAAAAAGAAAATGACTCAAAGAGTCGGCAAAACATGAGCCAAAAAGAGAAAAATGGAGTGGTTAAGGAAAGATGAACCCGTTTCTATTCCAACATTCCCTACCTTTGTCCAAAAGCCTTCATTACATTTTGACAGAGCCCTACGTGATTTCAAGTCGAGTGAACATACATTAGTAGTGATTTACATGAGGGGCAAGCGTATGGTACTTAGCACCGTACTTGTGACATTCTTTTAAGAGAGATGAGCAAACTTTTCATAAATCCATGAATTGAGTGTTACATTCTTAAGTGAGATATCTCAATGGAGAGTAGAGAAGGAGTTTGGGATCCACAATGACCTATATGAAAGAGCGAGCTTCCTTAATGAATAAAGTCTTGTCACATTAGAACTGTTGGTGCTTAAAACTTCAAATTATTGTCTTGTTGATAACTCATAAGTGTTGTGAGTAATTGTTGGTCCCGATTGATGTGTGTTTGATACACCATTGATTAGTTGGAAAAGCTCATAACTTGTGGAGGTGGGAATTGCTTTTATTGCTTGAAGACAAGCAAAAGCTTAAGTTTGGGAGAGTTGATAAGTGGGGATTTCGACTACTTATTAGCAACTTTTTACTTTTGTTTTAGTCCAAAAATACTTAATTATATTCCCAAAATCTGATGAAAAATGCGTAATTGCAGGAGCATTGGGATATGAGCCAAAAAGCTGAAATCCGACTCAAGAAGGAGTAATGTGAACTCAAGGGCAAAAAGCAGGCAAAAGGCACAATGTGCGGACCGCAGAATTCCATCTGAGGCCGCACAATATGAAGTAAAATATGTCAAAGGGTTAATACAATGTGCGGATCATACAATTATTGTGCGGCCGCAGAGGCCATGCTAGAGTTCAAGTTCAGAGAAGTCCTAGTTCAAACCTCAAGAAAATGCGGACCGCACAATTATTGTGTGGCCGCAGAAGTCAGCCATGTGGCCGTACTCAGATTTGTGCGGTCCACAGAAAGGTCCTGTACGACCGCACTCAGTTTTGTACGGACCGCAGTACAAGTGACATGCGGCCGCAATCTAGAATTATGTAGCTGCGGACCAAGCTCCTACCAAGACTGAAGAAGAAGTGCGGACCACGCATGGAATTGTGCGGCCGCAGTACTACCGAAAGGGCATTTTTGTCCGAAATTTCCAGTTGTGTATAAATAGACTTCTTTCACGAAATTAGGTCAAGTTTTGAATATTTGAACATCTGTAGCTGTTTCTTCTTACTCTTTTAGGCAACTTTAGCTTACTTTAGTGATTAAACATTAAACTTTTGTCTTTTAATTTTTTTTATAGCAAATATACCACTATGCAAGCTGCCTAGTGGTTAGATATAAATAAAATCCCAAAATGGGTCCAAAGATTACAAGATGTCCAAACCAAAATATAAGTTGCATGAAGCTACTAGCTACTAAAAAGCTAGAAAAGCTAAAGTCTAATGAATTAGTTATTACAATATTATCCGCTGAATTCGTCCTTCTCCTGTCAGTGTATGTGAATCCAATTGCCAGTAGCAAATACCAAGCAGCACCTATCAAGCTCTCACCAGGCGCTAGGGTATGCAATCCATAGGTTAAAATGAATTCCAAACATCTCCACCACAGAATTGAAGCCAGCAGCCAGCATAGTCTTCCAATCATTAGTGTTGCTACAATATGATCCCCATAGGCAATGTACTAACTCTATCAAATTATAAATTATGTGGTCGATCATCAATATTATCATGTAAAAGAGCCTGGCTACACCTGTCTTGAAGCTGGCTTTAGGCAGGCTTTGCAAGGCAAAAGCTAGGCTCGGGCTGGCTTTAAGCAGGCTTTGCAAGGCAAAAGCCAGGATGGGGTTGGCTTTAGGCAGGCTTTGCAAGGCAAAAGGCAGGTTGGGGCTGGCTTTAGGCAGGCTTTGCAAGGCAAAAGGTAGGTTGGGGATGGCTTTAGGCAGGCTTTGTAAGGCAAAATCTAGGTTGGGTCTGGCTTTAAGTAGGCTTTGCAAGGCAAAAGTCAGGCCAGGACTGGCCTTAAGCTGGCGACGCTAGGGTATCATCAGGCTTTAGCCTGGCGCCGCCAGGCTTGTGGTGCTGGATGATTTTATGATCTTGTAAGCTCAGATCCTTCTCTTCCCGAACCTTTAATGTAGAAATCATTCTAAACATTGCTAAACCATCCTCATATTGAGCATGAAGACATGCTAATACCACTGAGAAATGACTCAACAATCTCCAGAAATTCCACATAACAGATTCAACCTTTTCCTTAACATTTGAACATATCACATTGGTCCTGTACACTATCAAAGCACCTCCAGAATGAGAAAGTGATCATGCTAATACCACTGGAGACCTTAATAGTATACAGAATGAGACATAAAAGAAACTCGCAGGTATGTGCAGATTCCAATCTTGTGAAGCCATCAGTTTGGGGCTCTTCTCTTTGCTATTCAAACCCTAAGGTTAGGAGTTTGAGACTTGTCTAAATTAATCCACCTCCTCCCTGCACTAGGCAGTTTAGAAAATGAGTGAAACTTAGATGTACCTGCAAAAGAAAACATAATGTTAGCTATAAAATTCGCCACTAAGTTGCCATCTATGAACACATGTTGAAAGATCACATTGAAGTTGCCCTTTATCTCTTTAATTTTCTTCACATCATTTGCAATTACCCAAGGAGGATCCCATTTCCCTTCTATCAATTTCTTCATCACTAATGAATCAGTCTCCAATATGAGAGGATGAAGATCATGCTCCACATAGTATTGCAATCCTTGAAGAATAGCCTTAGATTCAGCCATCACATTAGTTGTCACCCCAAGGTCTACTACCCTCCATGCACCACATCACCTTCATCATTCCTCACATAAAAACCTAATGAGCTAGGACCAGGATTTCCTTTTGAGGCTCTATCAGTATTGCATTTGTACCAACCATGAAAAGGAAGCTGCCATATTACTCTTGTAGTGATCAATATAGATTTATATCCTTCAAAATATTGAATTATGTATGGCCATAACAATGGAATATTAGGCATCCAATCATACCTTACCCTTGCTGGTTGATGCAATATACTATTGATCTCATGAATCACCCTATTTGTGGACACTAAAACCCTATGTTTACCTGCATTTCTTCTCTTATAAATTTCCCAAGTGATGATAGATGGTACTGCTTGAAACAATGGCTTTAACTTTGGGCAACATTGAGCATACCACCAATGCCTTATAACCTGCTTCAATTAAATTAATGGCACAGTAATTCCAGCAGCCCCCATGAACAAGTTTCATACCTTAGAGGCAGTAGGACTTGTGACAAATATATGCTAAATAGATTCCTTTTGGGGCTGCTGACAATAGCAACACCTAGACATCATTATTTGCCCTTGCCTCCTCCATATGTCATTAGTGGCTATTTTCCGCCTCCACAATATCCACAAGAAGAAGGATATCTTGAATGGTAAGCCTTTAATCCACATTAACTTGAATTCCTGATTGGGATCAGCCCTATACATTAATATTTTCCAAGCACTACTAACACTGAACTTGCCCGAAGGAGTTGGCATCTAGTATGGCCTATCCTAGTATCCCTTACTGCCTTCATAGTACACATTTAGCCTTATATGTTATGCAATTTCCTCATTGAAGTTTTGATCTAGCAGCTAATCATCCCATGTTTCCCATTGCCGTAATTCTACCACATCTTGAAGATCTTCATTGATTGGGAAATCTTCAGGTAATATGTGATAGAGTGAACCCAATCCAGTCCAATTTTCATGCAAAATATTAGTTGTTCCACTCGTCAATTCCCATAGGATCTCATGTTCTACTTTTCCCTAGCATTCAGCATTTGTCTCCAAACATGAGACCCCCTTCTAGATTGCACCACCGTTGGTATCTCCTTCTTGCAATACTTATTTCACATAAAATTAGACCATAACTATTTGTGGCCCTAAACCTCCACCATAGTTTTGCAAACAATGCCCTTGACACATCATGTAAGGACCTAAAACCTAGGCCCCCTTCCTCTTTAGGAAGGCAAAGATTTTGCCATGAGGCCCAATGTCTGTTTCTCCCTTATTCCTTTGTGCTCCAAAAGAACCTAGCAAAAATCTTATGAAAATGCTCTAGGAGATGTTTTGGTGGGTGAAGGACTGATAACATGTGGACTGGCATACTTTGCAACACACTGGAAATGAGTGTTGCCTTTCCTCCAAATGACAACAGCTTTCCTTTCCATGAATGCAATTTAGTCTTTACTTTCTTGATAAGATCCTCATAATATTCCTTCTTCCTTCTAGTGTAGAAAATAGGACACCCTAGATATGTGAAAGGGAATTTACCTCTTGCAATTCCTGTAATAGCTCCAATCGCATGACACAATCCATAATCTTCGAATATATATAGTATGAACTTTTATCTTTGTTGATAATCTAGCCTGATATCTTCTCATATTTTCCCAATACTGCCATAATCTTGCTCAAGGATGGAGAATGAGAAGAAGCAAAGATTATAGTATCATCAGCATATGCCAAGTGGTTTAAAGGATCAGACCACTTAGGCATTCCAAATCCCACAAATGACATGTCTTCAAATAGCTTATTCAAAGACCTGGAAAGTACCTCAGCTGACAGAATGAACAATGCTGGTAATAGAGGATCCCCTTGCTTCACACCCCTTGTAGACTTAAAGAACCCTGAGGACTGCCCATTCACCAATACTGAATACAGTTATTTGACACCAAGTTCTACACCATGTTGATGAAGTGCTAAGAAAATCCTATCTTCCTTAGTACATGGAATAAGTACTTCCATGAAACCCTATCATAGACCTTAGCCATATTAAGCTTGATCACCATATTAGCTGACTTTCTCCTTAACCTTATGTCATTGACAATTTTTTGAGTCAATAAGATGATCTCAAATATACTCCTACACTTCACAAATCCGGATTGATTAGAAGATATTAGAGAAGGCAAAAAAATTTCCAATCTATCATGTAACACTCTAGACAAGACCTTGTTAATGAAGTTTCTCAAGCTAATATGTCTTAAGTCAGAAAAGGTCTCAACTCTAGGTTTCTAAGGCAAAAACACTGGATTGGTGAAAGTGATGGATTTAGGCAGTGCAACTCCTCCATAGAAGTCTAGCACCATGTTGTGTATATCAACACCAATAACATCCCAACATAATTGATAAAACAGGCCAATGAATCCATCTGGACCACTAGCACTCTCCCCACTAAGCTTAAAATTTGTTGTCCCTACCTCTTCAATTGTTGGCAATCTGCTAAGTTCCAAATTCTGTTCCATAGTGACCATTGAAGGTACATTATTGAGCAAGGAAAAGTCAGATGTATCACCTTTATTTGTGAACTATTTTTTATAGAAGTCCACTGCAGCTGTAGCCAATTGCTCCTGGTCTTCAATCCATACCCCAATTCCACTTTTGATCCTCTTTAGTTGCAATTTCTTTCTTTTTCCATTGACATGATTGTGAAGGAAACTTGTATTCCTATCTCCTTCAGCAAACCAAGTCATCCTAGCTTTTTGCTTCCAGTACTGCTCCTTAATACTCAAGTATTTTTTTAATTCACATTGAGCCTTTTGAAGCACAATCCTATTCTCAATTGTAGGATTTTAAACAACATCTCTTTCACCCTAACAATGTCCTCCAAAATAGCCAACTGCTTTATGATATCACCAAATGTTTCCCTACTCCATTTTGACAGTGCTTCCTTCACCCTCTTGAGCTTCTACTTGAACAACAAAAATGGATCCCCTATGAAATCAACTTCTCAATTCTGCCTTACCACCTGCATAAATGTAGCATGTTTAGTCCAAAAGTTCAAGAACCTGAAAGGCTTGACAAAATTGGTGGTCTGCTCCCCACATGTCATTAACAATGGTGCATGATCTGATCCAATTCTGATTAGATGTTCAACTTCAATAGTTGGCAATATTTTTTGAAATGGCAAATTCACAAAGATCCTATCCAATCTTTTAAATATACGCACAACATTGGATCTCCCATTCCACCATGTAAATGAACTTCCTTTGTATCCTTGTTCAAATAAATCACAAGAGTTTACACAAAATTCAAAATCCTCATATTCAGGAGCGTGTACTGGTAGTCCTCCTATTTTTTCATCTTCATGCAATATCACATTAAAATCCCCTCCTACCAACCATGGCAATTTCATATCACTTGCTAAGTAATACAAGTGATCCCACAATTCCAACCTCTCCATTGCGGAACATTTTGCATAAATAAATGCCATCATCATATGCTGCCCAAGTCATGGCGAAACACTCTTGCAGTCACCTGTTGCTCAGTATCCTCCACTAATTCCCATTCCATCACTGCATCAAAGAACAACCATATTTGCCCATTAATATTTGCATAAGCAGTCTCCATATTCAACCTTCTTCTATATCTATCAATGAGTCTCTTCTTTTGAAAAGGCTCCATCAATACAACTACACAAAATTTATGCTCCCTATTCATTGATCACCCTAGGAAAGGCCTGCTGTGTATTCACAGACCTTATGTTCCATATTAATGTTTTGATCATCATTTAGATAGAGAAGCTGCCCTCCTTGGTATAATTCTTGAAGGTTATTATGGCTCTTTATTCTGATTCTTCTTTGTTTTCTTACCTCCTTTACCACTAGCTATAGGTGATAGATCCCAATCCCTAGCCACCTGTTTGTAGTTTTCTGTTGTTGATTCATCATCTACCTCATTCTCTATAGGATTTTGTCTTATTAAGTCTTTATCAACTGGTGCCACATTGTGTGTAACTAAATCATGTAAATGTTGTAGTGGAGTCTTCAATGGAACATTAAGATGCAGCTGTATAATTTGATCAGTGCCATATTCCATAGGCACTTCCTCTATTTCCGTATATGCTCTTGGAACAATTGCCTACTCATCAGCCTTTTCATTATTATTCACCATAGAAGAAGTTGCAGCCTGTATCATTTTGAATTGATGTTCAAATACACTGCCTAGACCAGGAACTACTGTAGTAGTCTGCTAAAAAATGTTTGTTCTATTGATATCACCACCTTTTCCATTGTCTGTACTTTGGTCTGACCCTACTGTATCATCCATAACCTTCACATTATCATCAAGTTTGTTCTCCAATGCATACACCGGAACACCATCATAGGCCAAAGTCTTGCCAGTTGCACTAGGGATAAGGTTTACTATCGCTGCTTCATCAGGTGACCCTGGCACCAGGCCTGGCGTCACCAGCTTATCGCCTGGGGTACCTGGATTTGGGTCTGGCGTCACCAGCCTATCGCCTCGGGAACCTAGGTTAAGGCTGGCGTCGCCAGCCTATCACCTGGGGAGCCTGGCTTTAGGTGTGGCATCGCCAGCCTATCGCCTGGGGATCCTGGCTTTTGGCCTCGCGTCGCTAGCCTATCGCTTGGCGAGCCTGGCTTTAAGCCTGGCATCGCCAGCCTATAGCCAGGTGGGCTACTGTCCCTCACTTTGTCTCTTGTTGTCTTTGTCGTGCTTAGTTGATCATCGTCTACCTCAATTGCATCACTCCATAAAACCTTTGTTGAATTTACCTCATCAATGTCCTCAAATTTGCAAATGTTTGCGACAGAATATCTTGACATGATTGGTTTGTAGTCATATTGAGTTGCCTTAGCTCCTCTTTGCTAGTTCCAAACCTTTTATGAACCCAGTCGATTATGGATTCCTTATAATCCCTTTCATCAATACTTTGATCACTAGGAACAATAGAATTAGCCTTAGCTAAGTTCCTATTATGCTGATCTTTCAACACTTTCTCAACTTCTTCCTTCTTCACACACTTAAGTTCCTGTTGATTACCTTCTCTAGCTGGCTTAGCATTAGCATTTTCCCTAACCTTAACCCCAGAAGCCTTAAGATTGGGGCTTGACACTCCGGTATTGCCTTCCTTTTCCATCTCATGTCCCTTCTTGGATTGCTTTTCCCCATGTTCCTTCTTCTTATCATTGCTATGATCCTCACCTTCGCCTTCAGTAATTTGTAGAGTAGGTTGATGAACTTCCTCAACCTCTAGTGCATTAAACTTGTTCTTGGTTTCTACTTCCTCAAGTTTGGCCTTCCAATTACTCATGTCAGCTTCCCTACCTTGTTTGTTATCAACAATATGACCCCTATTATCCTGTTGGTATTTGGTATTCCTTGCTTGTATCCATTCCTGCTTGGCATGATTGGTACAGGCTTACCAACCACCTTTCCACTTGACAAAACCTTTGTTGAATTTGCAGCTATACAAATTGCTTCAGTGCTTACAATAATTGTCTTCTCCTTTGCCTTGATCCTCAACATCTTCATCAAATATATTGTGTAATTCAGGATGAATTACCCAACATTCTGCCTCACTATGTTGTTTCTTGCAAGGCTTGCAATATTTTGGCATATAATCATACTTAATCCTAATCCATTTAAACTTTTCTGGCCCAAATTTATCAGCTTCTTCCACAATCTTAATACGATGAGGGAACTTAACTAACAAGTTAACTTTTACCTTCTCCTTAGCACAACTAGGTCTAATCCTATTTTGAGTTGCTAAGTCTACATATAATGGATTACCAACTGCACGAGCTAATGAAAATATACATTCCATACTAAAGAAGTTTGGAGGAAGTTCGGAAAAGCTAATCTAAGCTATGGCAATTGGAGTCTCTTCATTGGGTGACCACCATGGATTCCATTTTGTACAATGCATTTGCCACATGTCTGATTGAGCCTTTAAATAAAAAGCTGGTTTTGACAGAAGATGAACATAATCCTCCAATAATGACAGCCTAAACAGTGCATGATTATCTTCAATCAAACCAACTCAACAATGACCCATAATCTCACATTGAATTAGAATAACTTTACGTAATTCACCAATAATGTCACACCTTTTTTACCACCCGAGGGGATATATGGGTAGTATGGGAGTTTTTCAAATTAAAGTGACATTATTCGAAATGAAATTATTTTATTTATTTTTTCAAAGTCGCCAAATGGGATATTTATGGTGTCCCAAGTCACCGGTTTGTTTTAAATCCTAAATTGAGGAAATTTTTGACTTTATTTAAAAGTCTGCGAACCAGAAATTCTAGATAAGGAATTCTGTTAATCAGGAGAAGGTGTTAGGCATTTCCGGGTTCTGTGGTTCTAGCACGGTCGCTTAACTATTAATAATTGACCTATTATCTGATTTACTACACGTTTTAAACCTATTGTGCATTTTTAGCTTTATAACCGCTTTAATTATTTTAACCGCTTTTAGGATTTATGGAATTATTTCTTGAAAAAGTTGCGATTGCCGTACACTTTCCATTTTGGGACACGCCACAAACCGTGCTACATGAAATGCACCTGCGATTCGTGGCATGTTTTATTTTTATTAATATTGAAAGTTGTTATGATCGGGTCATATGAAATGCACACCCGAATTTTAGTAATTAAAAAAAAATCACAACTACGTCAGGGGAACCGTACCCATAGCTATGATAAATTATTTAAATCACGCAAAGCAACTACGAAGATTCAATTTCAATAGAAACATTTGTGAGGGCCATGGATGATTTAATATATTTATGGCAAACCTAAACCTTTTTCTATAAGGATTAGTCTCTTAATCTAATTCATAAGCGCCATGAATTATAGGATTCATTTGTAGATGGCACGCCTCAATTTATTTTAAAAGATTTGTATTTCACTAAAGCAAACTAAGGATGCTCCTATTTAAATCTAATTTGAAATTAGGTTCACAACTACCACGGGAACCGTACCCGTAGTTGTAATGATTTATTGTTAATCATGCCTAAAGCAACTAACACGTGTTTATTATTCTTCCTAAATTTTTGAGATTAATGTGAAAGGTTGTGGGGTACGCTAATTATTCATGGACAGAAATACATAAATTACTAATTTTAATCTTAGGATCTTTGGTGTATTTGCTCATTCGGCCATTACTTATATAGTAATAGAAGATTGCTCGAATAGGCTATACAAAAATAAAACCAGCCAAATTTCCTATATTACCAAAAAAAAAAATGGACGGCAGGACAAAACATCAACTAAAAGACAAAGAAAACATGATAAAACATGAAACCAAACCAATTTCAACCAAAAATATATGATAGGCTTAGTAAGGTAAAAACATATTACAAAAAAAAAAAACAGTAGCACCAATCTTATAAAAATTAAAACATGCTTATGAGATTAAAAGGAAAGATATGAAGAAACTAAACCAACTGTCAATTCATATCTCAAAAAAAATAATCGATCATAAAGAAACATAGCTAAAGAACCTCCAATTTCCTTCTAATTGCATAAAAGAAAAGCTCAAAACATGGCAATAGAAATAAGTGCATTTTTTTACTCACCAGAATCTAGATCTGAATAAGCACCAACAGAGACAGAAACAAAAGGAGCTGCCTCAGATTGCAACACCAATTTAACTCTACCCTCAACAACTTTTAAACCCAGAAGTTGTTTCCCAAAACTAGATTTCAAATTCCCTTTTTTGAATTTTTTTAATTTTTGTATAGCATCAGTTTTATGATTTGGGAAATTTATATTTTTTTTTTTCTTAGCTCTAACATATTCTTCAACTGTGTGCGAGTGAGAAAAACGAAGATGGAGAGGGAGTGAAAAAGGTCTGGCCGTCGGGTCTTGGAGGTGAAAAGTGTACGACGGCTGATATTTTTGGTGGGGACGGAATCTCCTTTTTGGAGATGGTGGAAACGACGCTCATGGATGTCCAAGAAAATGGGCAAATCTCGTTCCTATATGGTTTTTTAACGTGAGATTTGGAGAAAATGAATAAGAAGAAGATAAGAGTTGTTGCGTCGTTTTTGGTTCTAAAATATAGAGGGGAAGGTTCCTCCCAATCTGATGTGTTAGGTCTCCTTTTTATGTGAGGGATTAGGGTATAAAAATGGAAAAGGGGTAATGGGTCAATGGGCATTGGTATTGGAATTGGGCCGGGGTTTAAAATTAGTTTGGGCCATTTTAGGAATTGGCCCAATTTTAAAGAAAAGACACCAAAAATATAATCTTCCTAATTTCCTTTTTTTTGTTTTTTTCTTTTCTTTAATTAATTAAAATCATAAATCAATCTATTTTTATAGAAAATAAAATTCTTTATCTATTTTTAACATTAAAACAACTAATTAACTTAAAACTAAAGAAAAATGCTAATTTTAAAGACTAAAATCTAAATATGTAAAAATGACCATTTTTTGTGATTTTTATTTAATAAAATTAATTCCTACATGCAAATTGAATCTAAGATAGCCTGTAATTAAAATGCGACAATTTTTTATGATTTTAAAAAGATTTTAAAATGCATGAAATGCAACTACATAAAAAAAACTCCTATAAATTAATTAAAATTATTTTGATCTATTTTTAGGAGTTATTTTCATGTAGGGCAAAAATTAGGTTCTCACAGCTGCCCCTCTTTGCTCGGAAACATGAAGAGTTTTCGGGAAAAGATAAAGTGAGCAATTACGAGCAATTTTTGCCCGTTTGAAACTCCATTTGGAAGCATTTTGAAAAAGTTTGACCGAACCTTGCTTCGGAGGTTGCCTATATATTCTTGGCTATAAAGGAATCAGGTCGGTGTAGTTCTGGAATTTTTGGTAGCTGGGACTACCAAGAAGTTGTGATTTCATTGTTGTTGTTGTTGTTTCTGCTTGCTGAGCTCCTTATTACCCAAAATGAAAAACAAAAGCTAAACTAGCTAAGCCTATCAATTACGAGTTACAAGATTCCGATCTATGAGTCTTCTGAAGCTTGATCTTGAGTTTTGGTTGGTTCTTCATGTGGACTCTGATCTGAATCTTGATGCTTGTTAGATGTAGGTGCTGGTTCTTTCCTTTTTCAACTTCTCGGATCAAGGCGGGACATGCAAAGCTTGTAATTTCAATCACGTCTTGAGCGGTCCACATCTTTTCTTCGCATCTACACTTTGAGTTCAACTTTTTTTCTTGTTTTTCTTTTCTTTTATTTGTATTGATACTTCTTCTTTTGGTCATCTCAAACTTGTGCCTTATGGTAAAAACCTGTTCAGGCACCAAAACAAACAAATGAACGAAAATTTTCTGTCCCAGTTTTTACTAGGAAAATTTCGTGAGTTATAATAACAAATCTAAACTATTTCTTTATTGAAAACAACTAAAATTGGGATTGTTTATCCTTGGAAAAAGAGATTAGGGAGTGGAGCCCTATATCTATAATGAAATCAACTAGGGATCGAGGGCTCTAAAATTACCAGGTTATGCTGAAAAAATGACCGGGTTATGCTGGAAAGTTCCTCGGGTTATACCGGGAAAGGTCATCAGATTATGTCAGAAAAGAAAAAGGTCATTGGGTTATGCCGGGGAGGTCCACGGATTATGCTGGAAAAGTCATCAGGTTATGCCGAAAAATAGTCTTTGGGTTATGTTGGGGAAGTCTACGGGTTATGCCGGGAAAGTCATCGGGTTATGTCGAAAAAGAAAAAATAGGTTCTCGAGTTATGCCGGGGAGGTCTACAGGTCATGCTGAAAAAGAAAAGGTCCTCGGGTTATGCCGGGGAGGTCCACGGGTTATGCTGGGAAAGTCATCGGGTTATGCCGAAAAAGAAAAAGGTCCTTGGGTTATGCCGAGAAAGTCATCGGGTTATACCGGAAAAGAAAAAGGCCCTCGGGTTATGCCGGGGAGGTTCACGGGTTATGCCGGAAAAGAAAAGGTCCTCGGGTTATGCCGGGGAGGTCCACAAGTTATGCCTGGAAATTCATAGGGTTATGCCGGAAAAGAAAAAGGTCCTCGGATTATGTCGGGAAAGAAAAAAGGTCCTCAGGTTATATCGGGAAGGTCCACGGGTTATGCCGGAAAAAGGTCCTCGGGTTCTGCCGGGGAGGTCCACGGGTTATAACGGGAAAGTCATCAGGTTATGTCGGAAAAATCGGGTTATGCCGAGGATCAACTAGGGGTGGGACCTTATGTTGGAAAAGACTACCAGGTTATGTTGGCAGCTACTAGGAAATGGGACCCTATGTTGAGAAAGATGTAGCTAGAGATTAGAGACCCTATGCTACCATAGTTTTGAATTTTTCTTCTACTTTTCTTTTTCTTTTTTTCATTTTGTCATTTTTTTCATTTTTTTATTTTATTTAAGAAAATGAGTAAAAATACAGGAAATAATTTGGTGGAGACTTCCCTTTTGGATTGATTATTGCTGCAAATCTGTTTCTAGCCCTTCAGCAGTTTTTTTCGGTTGCACCTGCTTCTTGCAAGGTTGCTTTGGATTGCACTTGTTCCATGTTTTCAGTCAAAGAACAATTGTTAGTTTGAAACAGTGGTTGGTTTTGTGGCCTTGATTGTTTCAATCACTTGATCTCGGCCTGGCTTCTTTGATGAAGATTTCAACTGTAACTGCTCGTTCCCTGAGGACCAATTTCATTTCTGACATGCTGAACCTCTATTTTTTTTAACTTCGGAACATTGGGGAAATTTTTCTCCTCAAAATTTGGCGCAACGGCTAGTCGCATGGGACTTAACCTTTTCAACTTTATTTTGCCTTTGTAGGCCTTTTATTTCTGGCTTCTTTCTTCTAACTTTAAATTCAGATCATTTGGTACCTTGGCTTTTCAAAACTTTGCCGAGACGGTTAGCCACGTGGGACTCAACCTTTTCAACTTCATTTGCCTTTATATGCACTTCAATTTGATTTTCTCCTTCCAAGAGTTTTGATTTTGAAGCATCGGCTGCCATGGCCATTCGAGGTTGGCTTGATGCCCCTGACGAGGCTGGGTGCCTTTTGCACATTAGCTTGTATCAAATGAGAACCCTGTAAATTAGTCTTACTATCCTTTCTTCTTCTTAGTTTTTTGAACAGAGTCAGATCAAAAGGGATTCAAAGAAAACAAACAAGGGAATGGAGAATGAGTTTAAAATAAGTGTCCCTTTCGGGGAAAGGAAAGAAGGACTTATCTGGAGTATATGCGGACTTCAATGAACATGACATGCCTTTTGGACTGGATGCCTGATCTTATAAATCGTCCGACTCTCAGAAATTCATCACAACCTTTGCCTCAAAATTAAGAAACCTTACCAGGACTCTGTTGATATCAATGGCTGTGAGGATCCTCTTTTCAAATCAGGGATGCCCTTTACGGGTTTTCACAAACTGACCTCTCTCATTTCTCTTCTCACCATCGCCTTATAGTACTCTTTGCGAGTTTTCACTAACAAGACTCTCTCATTTTCCATTTCTCTGCTTACTATCGCCTTGTGGTGCCTGTGTGGGTTTTCACTAATAAGACTCTCTCATTTTGTTTCTCTGCTTACTGTCGCCTCACAGTGCCCGTATGAGTTTTCACCAATAAGACTTTCTCATTTTATTTCTCTCGTTTTTATTACATCGGATCCAATTAGTTGTATTCTCTATTCCTTGAACATTCTCGCCGATTGATCGGAAGGACTTGAAAGGATTTGGGTAAAAATGATTTGGACTGAATTACAACTTTAGAACCATTCATGCGGGATCATCGCTGAACCATTATAACATCTGCCCCAGTTTCCCTTTTGGGGGAATTTGAATTTTTGTGTTTTGTGTGACTGAGCCCCAGCGTGAGGCTGCCTACGTATCCTTTCGGAATCAAGTCGAACGTAGTTCAGGAAGTTTTGTTTTTGATTTTCATTTGTTTTTCTGTTTTGTTTTGTTTTCTTTTCTCTTTGTTTTTCCTTTCCTTTTCCACTTCTATTTCTTTTCTCCTTTTTTTTCTTTTTTTTCTTTTTTTTTCATTTTCATTTTTTTGTCTTTTCTTCCCCTTTCGTTTTTTGTATTTTTCTTTTTCTTCTCTTCTTTATTTTTTTCATTTTTTTATTTTATTTTTTCTATCAATCTTTTTTTTCTTTTTCACTAACACTCTCAGGTTCCAAAGAGGGTAATCAAAGAAAGGTAACTGGCTCAAAAGGTTTGGAAAGGGTTGATAGTGTTTGGGTAGCGATAAAGAAAGCCTTCTACATCCCAATCGGAGAACATTAATGCTATATAGAGGATCCAACATAGTAACTTTCGACGAAATTTGCATTGCAAGTTGTTTCAGGGACATTTCCTTCAATGTATTCCAATTATAACGCACTCTTTTGTCGGTACTTTTGTAGCAATGTATGGACCTTTCCAATCTGGAACCAATTTTTCTTCAGTCGTTCCAACTCTTTGTGATGACCCAAAAGTCGTCACTTGTTTTAGAAATAAATTCAGCATTTCGAAGCCTAAAAAAACCTCCTTTTTACCTCACCTCGATTTGCATGCACAGTCTAGGCGTGTAGCCGGAAAGCCATTATGTGAAAATCTGTAAAAAATAATGAATTTTGCCTTTAAAATAAATTTAAGTTAACTTCGGTTAATATTTTGAGCAAACAGACCCGGATCCTTGTCTCGACGATCCCGGGAGATCTGTAAGAAAATATAGGACTTGGGCGTATGCCTAGAATCGAATTCCGAGGTGCCTAGCCTGAGAAATTAATTTTTAAAGAAAATTGTTTTCTGAAAAATAGATGAGTTTTTGAAAATGAAATGTGTTTGAAATTTGATGGTATCGAGCCCGTATCTTGGTTCCGAAGCCCAGTACAGATCTTATATATGATTTTGAGTCGAGCATGTAAAATTTGGTAAGAAACGGACTTGAAAAAACGTGAATCGGACCTTATTTGAGAAAACTAGAAAAATTGATGTTCTTGAGTGATTTCATGATTTTGATGCTAAATTCATAGTTTTAATGTTATTTTGGTGATTTGAATGCACGAGCGAGTCCGTATAATATTTTTGGACTTACGTGCATGTTTTTTTAGAGCCCCGAGGGCTCGGGTGAGTTTTGGATAGTCCTCGGAGTGAAATTTAACTTAGGAGTTTGCTGGTATGTTGCAGGTCTGTAGGTTTCGCATTTGCGAAGCCTGGCTCGCAAATGCGACCTTGTAAATGCGAGGAATTCATCGCAAATGCGAAGAGACACAGTATGCCTTGGGGTCGCAAATGCGAAACTGTCATCGCAAATGCGATGTCGCAAATGCAAAAGGGCCACCGCGTTTGCGAAGTGTCCCGCATTTCCCCAGTGTCGCAAGTGCGATAGACTCATCGCAAAAACGACTTTGCAAATGCGAAAGTCACTTTGCAAATGTGAGCATAGCAGGGTCTGGGTTCGCAATTGCGAACCCTGGTCGCAATTGCGACATAAGAGACCTGTAAATCCACACTTAGACGCATTTTCAACTATTTTTCATATCTTCTCAAAACATAAACACTCTAGGGTGATTTTTCAAAGGCAACTTCTTCTCCAAATCGATTGTAAGTTATTTCTAACTAGTTTTCTACAATCCTTAACATTTTTTCACCTGATTTCAACTCAAAATCAATGATTTTCATGGGGGAAATTGGGTGTTTTGGGTAGAACCTAGGTTTTTCAAATTTTGGAGATTTGGACCTTGATTTTGAGGTCCGATTTTAAAACAAACTGTATATTTGAGTTTGTGGGTGAATGGGTTGTCGGATTTTGGTTCGAACCTCGTGTTTTACCATGTGGGCCCGGGGTTGATTTTTAACTTTTTGAGAAAAAATTTAGAAAACTTATTTCCATGCATTAGAATTGATTCATTTAGCATTTATTGATATAATTAAGTAACTTGTGACTAGATACGAGCAAATTGGTGGTGGAATCAAGAGGTAAAGCGATAGTTGAGGCTTGAACTGTGTTCGTGGTATCGAGGTAAGTATTTGGTCTAACCTTAGCTTGAGGGATTAGGAGATGTGTCCTATTTGCTATGTGTTATTTGTTGAGTACGACGTATAGGCATGGTAATGAGTATCTATACGTTGGTGTCAAGCATACCCGTGAGTCTTATATTATGATTATTATGACTCCATTTGTATTGTTTATGCCCTTTTGTGATGATTTCTGTTGTTGGGCAAATTTTGTGGAAGAAATGGTAATATTTGAACATTGAGGAACGTTGGCTCAAGTTGTGAAGTGAATTGTGAAAGAATAATTGGCAATTGCGCCTTATAGAGCATTGGCTCAAGTTGTGAATCGAGTGGTGAAGTAAATGTGAAAAGAGAAGAGGATTATGGTATCGTTTCCTTGACGGGACATTGTTGCTTTAAGTATTGTTTCCTTCCCGGGATGTTGTTGCTTTTAATATTGTACCCTTACCGGGATGTTGTTGATGTTGATGTTGTTCCCTCTCCGGGATTTTATTGTGATTCTATTTGATTGCTTGCCCTTATTATTTGTGCTTGTTGTTTGGGTGAGGAAGAGTGTTAAAGCACAAAGGGTGATGTCGTGCATTATTTTGGTGAGAGAGTGTTAAAGCACGAAGGGTGATACCGTGCCACACAACGTACAATTATGTGCCTTTATATGAGTGATTATGTGAGGTAATGTCACGACCCGGATTTCCCACCATCGGGAGTCGTGATGGCGCCTACTAATGGAAGCTAGGCAAGCCTACTTTTACTTATCTATCCATTTTTACAACTCTCATTTTAAAACATTTAGCAATGTTAATATGATTACAGTGGAAATAAATTAACCTAGCGGAAGACTTAGTAAATATTACTGGATGCGATACCGAAATCCAAACATAAATCACTACCCAAGAACTGGTATCACAATACTCACGAACTTCTAAGAATACTACACATAACCGTCTGAAAGAAATATAAAACTGTTTGTCTCGAATACATGAGATAACAGACTGAAAGGTAAAGATAGAGGAGACAACGGGCCCTGCGGACGCCTGTAAGGCTACCTCGATGTCTCGGTGGTCGGAATACCAACACTCGCACTACTGCTGCTGTTGCTGTCCGAAACCTGTATCTGCGCAAAAGAGCGCAGAGTGTAGCATCAGCACAACCGACCCCATGTGCTGGTAAGTGTCTGGCCTAACCCGGCGAAGTAGTGACAAGGCTAGGACCAGACAACCACATAAACCTGTGCAGTTCAAAATATCTATATACAACAAGAAATGACAGGAAATAACATGTAATATTTGGGAAGGGGAAAAACATACTCTGGGTGACAACAAAATATTATATCAGAAATAAACGAGTAATAGAATTAAAATCTCTTTCAAGTTCAACTCATCTTGTTGCAGGCGTGTAACCCGATCCCATTTCATTCTTTATCTTGTGGTAGGCGTACCACCCGCTCCCATTTCAATTCATATCTTGTGGTAGGCGTACCACCCGCTCCCATTTCAATTCATATCTTGTGGTAGGCGTACCACCCGCTCCTATTTCAATTCATATCTTGTGGTAGGCGTACCACCCGCTCCCATTTCAATATAATCTGTGGCAGGCGTACCACTCACTCCCATTTCATTATCAACACATTGCACAATATGTCACCGGCAACTATGGCCAATAACTACAATCAATATGTGTTAGTGATGCGGCGTGCACCCCGAACCTTCCGATATGTCACCGGCATCTATGGCCAATAACAGAAATCCATATATTTTATTAGTGATGCGGCGTGCATCCCGACCCTCCCGATATGTCACCGGCATCTATGGCCAATAACAGAAATCCATATATTTTATTAGTGATGCGGCGTGCATCCCGACCCTCCCGATATGTCACCGGCATCTATGGCCAATAACAGAAATCCATATATTTTATTAGTGATGCGGCGTGCATCCCGACCCTCCCGATATGTCACCGGCATCTATGGCCAATAACAATAATCATGCAATATATTACCGGCAGGAAACCAATAATCTTTAATCAACACAATATATATTACCGGTATTAAACCAATAATAATTAATCCACAATATATATATTACCGGTATGAAACCAATAATAATTAATCAACAATATATATATATTGCCGGTATGAAACCAATAATAATTAATCCATAATATATATATTACCGGTATGAAATTAATAATCTTTAATCAACAATATATATATTACCGGTATGAAACCAATAGTAATTAATCCACAATATATATATTACCAGTATGAAACTAATAATCTTTAATCAACAATATATATATTATCGGTATGAAATCAATAATCTTTAATCAACAATATATATATTACCGGTATGAAACCAATAATAATTAATCCACAATATATATATTGCCGGTATGAAGCCAATAATCTTTAATCAACAATATATATATTACCGGTATGAAACCAATAATAATTTCCTTCCATATAATCACATAAGATTATTAAAAGTTTAATCTATTTAAGACCCACGGTCATGCTCGACCCCCAACGTATAGATACTCGTCACCATGCCTATACGTTGGACTCCACACATAACAATTAGCACATAAACTCAACTCCTATTCCCTCAAACTAGGATAGATCAAACACTTACCTCGAAAGTTTACGGCCAACTCAATCCTTAGCAATGCCTTTTCCCTTTGAATTTGGCTCCAATTCAATCGTATCTATACACAATTGATTTAATATCATCAATAATACTTCATAAACTAATCCAAATGGCTAAATATATTTTCTACAACATTCTGCC